>PVIW01003069.1:0-184428 GCA_004026585.1 Noctilio leporinus | reverse complement strand
TACATAGAATTCCATTGTGTATATGTACCAAAGTTTTTTGATCCAATCATCCATTGATGGGCACTTAGGCTGTTTCCAGTACTTGGCTATTGTAAATAGTGCCGCTATGAACATAGGTGTGCATAGGTTCTTATGAATTGGTGTTTCAGGATTCTTTGGGTATAGTCCAAGTAGTGGAATTGCTGGATCAAAAGGCAGGGGTTATGCTTTTAATGTCTTGACTAAAAATTATTTTCCCAGTCTTATAGTCCAAAGATTTCCTTCTATGTTTTCTTCTAAAAGTTTTACAGTTTTACATTTTATATTGAAATCCATGACCCATTTCAAGAATCTTTTGTAGGTGATGTGAAGTCAGATTGAGATTCATCTTTTTTTGTCAATAGTGTCATTTTTTCCAGCATCATTTATTGAAATGACTATTATTTCTTTATTAACTTGCTTTGAGACACATGTCAGAAATGAGGTGGGCATATTTGCGCTATTCTTGATTACTATATTTCTATACTAAGTGTTGACATTGGGTAGAGTGATCTCTCCCACTGTATGCTTCTATGGAAAAATTGTTTTAGCTATTGTAGTTCCTTTGCTTTCCACATCAATTTTGAAATAGCGAACCTATATCTATTAAAATCTTGCTGGAATTTTGACAAGATTTTTTTCTTTATTACTGGCTTTTGGCAATTTGATTCTGAGGATTAGGGTTAGTTCAGGGTGCTTGTTCTTGAGTTTCATCTAACTTCTTGGACCTGCAAGTTTGTAATTTTCATCAAATTTGGAAAATTGCTAACCATTATATCTTTAAATACTTCTTATTTATTCACCATGAAGCTGAACTCTACTTCTATAAATTTAACATAAAATCAAGGAATGCATGAAACACACACATGCACACAAACATGCATGCTACTTGACATTAAAAACACTATGTCTTACTTAAAATAAATCTAACTTCATATTAAAATAAATTTTTTTTCTTTGCATTGAATTTTGGTTAGATTTTACTGTGTTTAGATTTTGGTTAGATTTGTTGTGTTTTCAAATGCAATAGTCTTTTCTTTTGTAATAACTAGTCTGTCACTAATCCCATCCAGGATAGTTTTCACCTCACATTTGTAATTTTCACCTTGCAAGTCTATTTGAGTGGTTTTTGTATCTTGCATGTCTTTACTTAACATTTGAACATATGGATCATAGTACTAATAGCACTTCTAATGTCCTTGTCTACTAATTCTAACATCTGTGTCCATTGATGTTAGTTCGATTGATTAATTTTGCTTCTCATTTAGGATCACATTTTCTTGCTTCATTGCATGCCCAATGTTGTGACTTATATTTTTGGGTGCTGGTTATTTTTATATTTTTACATGTGTTTTTGAGCTTTGTTCTAATATTCAGTTAAATTACTGGAAATGGCATAATCTTTTGGGATCCCATTTTTAAAAAATTGTTAGGTAGAACTTGAGCAGTGTGTGGCCTAGGAATATTTATTCCCCATTGTTCTGGGAAAGGCCTTTCCAAATACTCTGCTCAATGCCCTGTGAATCTTGGAAAACAATTTGGGTGGTGGGAGTAAGCCTTATTCCTGGATCCATCTGGAGCCAGGCGCTGTTTCCTGAAATCCTTCTGGGCTGTTCTTTTCTCAGACCTGGGAAGTTAACTCTGCAGGTCTTTGTTCTAGTTATGTTCTCCACTGGCTACTCTGCTGTCCTGGGACTCTCAATTCTGGCTCCTGTATGGACTCCCATTCCCTGTGTTGTAGGTTGGCAACTTTCCTAAGGCAATCAACTTGGGCAATTTTGAGGCTCACCTCATTAGTTTCTCTTCTCTTGGAGATCACTATCTGTATTGCTTGAAGTCTAATCTGTGACAACTATTTCACATATTTTGTCTGTTTTTTTGGGGGGCAGGGTAGGTGGTTATTTCAGGTAGGAATCCCTGTCACTCCATTTTAGCCAGAAAAAGAAGCCTAGGTAACTTTCTTCTTCTCTACCCTCAACAATTTATAACTTTGGTGCTATAGGTCAGAGAAAATAAGAGAACTACTTTTAACACTATTATTATCTGATTTATATTCTTCTATCCTCTAAAGTTTTCAAGGCTTGCTACATGAACTAAAGAAGTACTGAAATGGGTAACCCAATAATCAAGATTAGGAGGTTCTTTCTTTCCTCATAGTAAACAAGTATAAAGTTCATTCAATTCTCTGAAGCAGTGTTAGAAATAGGCAGTATTCCGTCCTTGGGGGTTTCTCACTGACAATTTATAAGGAGTTAAAAAAATTTTTTTTTTTTTTGTTTACTTATTTTTAAGAGAAGGGAAAGGAGGAAGAAAGAGAAGGAAAGAAACATTGATATGCGAGAGGAACACTGATGGGTTGCCTCTTGAACACCCCCAATTGGAAACCTGGCGTGCAACCCAGACATGTGCCCTGATTGGGAATCAGAGTGGCAGTCTTTTGGTTTGTGGGATGATGCCCAATCAACTGAGTCACACCAGACAGGGAAAGGATTTTTCTTATTTTGTCTGCAAAATTTGTCAAATTGAAATACATAATTACACGTTCAACAATACCTTCCGCATATCCCAAAATGAGTTTTCCCATCTCTTTCTTCAGTCTTGAAACATGAATTTTCTAATTTTTTTTGTTTATGCTTTAAGATATATTCACATTGTCTTAGTTTTCCTTTCTTACAATAAACTCTGATATCTCTCATTATTGTGTTTTTATTATTCTAGGCTGATGTTCTTTTTTCTAATTCTTAACAACAACTGACTCCTGGTTAATTTTTTGCTTCTTAACTCCTCAGCCTTAATCCATTGTAAGCAGCATTGATATATCAGCATTTGCTACTTTCCACTTTAATCATGCCAATGACTTTTTTAGCATTCAGCTCCCACCAAAATATGACTCTAACTTTTATTAATTTTTGTGCCAGCTCCTGCTGCTCTGTTCTATTAATGCAGTCCTTTATATTTATTTATCAGTTTAACAAATATTTACCACATGCCTACTCTGAGAATAGCACTAGGCTTATGAACACAAATGGTATATCCTACACTCATGGGCTTTATATTTTAATTGGGAAGCCAAAATAGTGGCATTCATTTAATATGAGTAAAAAAGGATATGTAGTAAGTTTTCTTGTATTTAAGTTTAAAGGGTAATATGGAAAACAAATATCAGATGACTCCTAAGTGGGAAGGCTCACTTTGTACTGGCGTGGGTAGAGAAATTTTATTGAGGGCATTGTTGACAAGAATAACATCTTGAAAAATAAATAACACTTATTCTTCTGGGAACAAGTGAGGGGAAGAGATCTTATTTATGGTAAATAGTATAAGCAGAAATATGAAAGTAGAGATATTTGATTTCTGTATTAAGGTAGTTCAAAAATATAAATTGAAGCTAATTCATGAATAATTTTGAATATTCTACTCCATCTAGTAATAGTAATATTTCTTATAAGAGTTGCTAATTATCAGTTCTTATTTTGGGCTGAGATTTTTTTAATAGATCATCTCATTTAAGCCCTTACAATATTTCTAGATAAGTAGTATTATTCCCAGTTTAGATATAAGAACAGAGAATCTCATATTTTAAAAGACACATGATGATGTTGGGGCTGCCATTTGAACTTCACTCTATCTTATTTCAAAGCCAAAACATATACACTTTCTGTTTTAGCTAACTGCCTTCCTCTGAGCATTATCACAAGCGATGACTTTCTGGTGAAAGTTAAAAGGCTGGGGAAGGGCATGGGTGGGACAGATAGAAAATCTGGAGAAAATAAAGAGACTAGTTAGGAGATATTTCTGAGTTAGTAAGGACTGAAATTGCCAAAACAATAGGGGGAGTTGAAATATATGAGAACTATAGCTAGAGATTATATGGATGGGACTAAAAAATACCTTGGTTTACCTGGCTGATAGAGCTATCAAGGTGAGGAAAGGGAAATTCTTGTAGGGAGTAAGATATTAGGGTTGATTTTTAAAATTAATTTAGGAATAGCTCCTAAAAGTATAAATGAAAATGTTCAAAAAATAGTTGGGAAAATGTGAATAGAACATAAGAAAGAGGTTAGATTGTCAATGTATAGGCAATGATTTGGTACAAAATTTATGCACCTGTGACTGGAATAGTTTCCTAAGGAGAGAACAGGATAAAAATATATGAGATTCTGGAAGTTAAGCCTGGGAATGCCTTCCTTTTGTAGATATAAGGAGAGATAACTTAAAAAAAAAAGATTTTATTTATTATTTTTTTTTAGAGAGAGGGAGAGGGAAAGAGGCAGAGAGGGAGAGGAGAGAAACATCAATGTACGGTTGTCTTTCACCTGCCTCTTGGCTGGAGACCTGGCTTGCCACCTGATTATGTATGCCCTGGCTGGGAATTGAACCAGCAACCTTTGGGTTTGTAGGCCGGCACCTTATCCACTGTGCTACCAGCCAGGGCTTGAGAAAGAGATATCTTCAAAAGCAAAAACCAATAACAACAGCAGATGCTCTGCCTAGGGATGCAGAATAGTTTACTCTCAAATAGACCTTCACTAGGAATTTTTAACTTAAAAATTAAGTTACACAAGTGCTTCCTTGTGTATTCATGGACTCCAATAATGACAATATAATTTGTTTCTTTTTTGAAGTGCTACAGAGTAGTTATCTGCTCTAACTAAACAAGTTAGCATTTGATTATATTCTGCCCTATATTCATCTTTAATTATTTGTTTTTCTATGTACCTTTCATTCTTCTAGTCTCAAGAGCAAGGACCATATTTTCTGCTTTTTTAGTTTATTACAGTATTTGGCAGTGCTGAACCATAGAACACATTTAGTAAACACTCAGATGTAGATGTAGGATGCAACTGAATAAAAAGATCTTTATTGATGCAGCCCCTCTCAAGTTTTCTTAGATAGGTCCTGAAGGTAATCCATAAATACAAATCATGGTATTCTTTTTTATAAGTGATACAATTAAGATGAAAGATCAGTGGCAGAATTAGTACTATTACTTGTTTTTATTTCATTAAAACAGATATCTGTTAAACTCCTTTATCTAAGCACATGGAAATATAAGAGACATCCTTCCAAACCACTCTTGTAGAATGATTTACTTTAACATGTGAATTTAGAAATAATTCTTGGGTGACTGGATAAAAATGTCTGAAAGACACTTTAAAAAATATGACCAGAGTTTGAGAAAGAGGTTAGATAAGCAATTAAGCAATTTGAAGATGGAAACCATAATAAGATCCATATGGATAAGGTAATTCTTTGCACTGCAGTTATTTTTTATGTCCATAGGATATTATGGTGATGCATATAATTATTTAAAGATATTGCTTTATAATCAGGAGCTTATGGTGATTTTGAGACTTTAAATGATTTTTTGAAACATTTGAGAATGCTTTTAGATTATCTGCAGCCTTTAAGAAACTCCATTCTACTTAATTTATAAGCCTAAGAAATTGAGTTAAAAATGACACTCGGAAATGGTTCATTATTATAGAGAATCCTAATGTTGTGTATTAAATTTAATACTTGAGAGAAGTGGCCATGTTACAGAGCAAACAGAGGCTCTTTCATATGGTGCCCTGGTGTAAGACCCAACAATTAGTGTTGAGAAAAACAGGCCTTTATTTACAATATTCCAACCCAGGGGGCAGAGTCTAGGAGCACTCCTCTCAGAACTCTGTTTTTCCACAAGACCCAGCACTTCCCTTGCTCCCCAAAAGGCTATGAGCCAAAAATGTGCTGAGAAGTTCCCCATTCCTTATCTGTTATCTCTTTCCTTCAGGATCTGGTTTTCTTCAGCCTCCGTATAACAGTCCAGGAAACATTGTGCTGTGTTGTACTGGATCATAGCAAAGTCCTGGAAAGGTACAAGTTCTAAGATTGCCCAACTTGCATGTCCTGAGTTTCAAGAGTCCAGATAGAGTCCAGGTTTGTGATGCAGTCAGTGTGGTGACCAGTCCTGGCCACTTGCAAAATCTTGCACAGGTCTTGTAGGTTTTTTCATCACCATTCTATGGTCAAAGCCTCTCCCATTTCCTTGGCACCATGGAGTGGTCATAGCCATTTTCATAATTAAGAAAGTAGGTACTCACCATAGATACATAGAGGCATCTCTCAGGAAAATGTTTGTGCTCCACTGAGTCCCATCCACCAACTTCCGAGGCTTCTGTCCAGTCTCTTCTTACAAACATGTGCCGAGTCCATGTTACTCAATCAACAAACATCTGTTTGTCATTCTCTCTGCTACAGGTATTATGCTACATACTAGCAACATATAAAAAATTTTCCCCTACCAGGGGAAGACAAACAAATAAATACATTTTTATAGTACAAACATTTTGGTATTGCAGAGGTCAACGGGCTCTGTTACTTAAGGAGAAATAAGGATTTGGCATTTAGGCAGATGTGTGATTTCTGAATTGTGTACATTTGGACAACCTATTTAACCTATCGGGGACTTAATTTTTAAATCTGTGAAGTAAAACTACCATGCAGATTTCTTGGGGTACCTTAGAAATATTGCATTTGTTTTTATAACATATCGTCTACTATAGCATAATAATTGCAATCGTGCAAATGGTGGGCTAAAGAGCTCTAGACACATTGAGTAAAGAGCCCTAGACCAGGATTAGGAAGGTTAGAAAAGGCTCTGTAGGCAGATGAGGAGTAATTGCTGCATGCCAGTCAGACCCTAGGAAGCCTATCTGGATGACCCCAACTAGATTCAAAGTGGCTGGTATGAAGTTAACTCTACGATAAAGATTATTTCATTATTGTTTTAATAGCAGATTTCTAAAGAGCACCTTCCATATATAGATTTTTTCTTTCTCAACAACTGAAAAATTGTGTTGGAAAAAGTGTGAGAAAGAAATATCATTTAGAGCTTAAAAGTACCTTAGAAATCCTCTAGACCCACCTCTTCACCATGTTAATGAGAATATCAAGGTCTAGAGTGAGCAAGGGTCTTGCCTGGGGTAATATCAGTGAGCAAGTGACAAAGCTGGAATCTGAACATAAGAATCTTAATTCAATCTAGTGCTAGTTCTCCCCTACCAGTCTGCCTCCAATAATGAGAAAGCAGTGCCCATTAGCACATTTAGGCCATTGTTATTATAACAGCATGTCAAATAATTTCACATTTCTTTAACATTTTGAACTGTGAAAAATAATTCACATGTACTATATAATTTGATTCTCACAATAGCCTGTGAAGTATTTGCAAAGTAATTTCATTTGAAAAATAAAAGAAAGATAACATCACAAATTAGAAGATGCGCCCCCAAATTTAGAGGAAACATGTCCAATCAGGCAGAAGAAGTAAATGTTGTTCATCATTTTCTAATTTTGTCTTCTAGTCCAGAGATGAGGGAAATATGATAAACAGCCTTGTGGATGAGGTCTTCAAACATTTTAGATTCCTTGAAAAAGTCACTAAAAATTGTGCATCAACCAAAGCTCCACAAATTTGCAATAGTATAACTACAATGTGCAGAGAATTATGTCTAGTCAGGTCTGAACCTAATACCACACTTCTGATGAAGGAGGACAAAAATTAATTTTGGTCCAATCCTGTATAAACTTGGTCCACAAAAATCATTTAAAGTTTCCTCTGAGGTAATGCCTGTTCTCTCTAGAAAATAAACATTTCTTTTTCTCTCAGTTCACTGTAACCCTCACAGGTAGAGAGCACCTAACAATATGGTGGGGACATATGGTTTACACAAACCTTGGGTAAACTGAAAGGTCTTGGAGAAGCATGTTCCTTCTCTGCTGGATGCTGTTTGCCCCACCGAGATTCATGATCAGAGTCCATGACTGGCATAAATCACAGCCTGGTTGGTCACCTGTGGCTTAGTGAGATCAGGGCACATCGGGAAGGAGAGCTGTCCAGGCCTCAGTTTGGCTCCCACTGGAATGATAGGTCCCTTGAGGTCTGTCTGTTACTGTCATTCAGCTACAGCCTCTGTTAGATTGCAACGATTGATCCAGCATCTCACACTCCCCATCTTTGTCCCTGTCCTCTGCCTCTGACCTTGATGCTGCTCTCCCTGAAGAAGTTGAGGCTGTTGCCCAGACCCTCTCATTTCTGCCCTGAATCTGATCTGGTTTTATGACTTGCGTTGAATAATTATACATGCAGTTTCATTCTTTCATTTCAAAAAGTAGCAGAAGTCATGTTATGACAGTTCTGAGCCTGGGCCCACAAGAGGCTGTGCATGTTTTCTCTTGTTCTAGTGTGTCTCTGTTACTGCCTTGAGAACATGTCTGCTGGAAGATATAAGAGTCATGCAGCACAGATGAGGCAATGAAGCAGCCCAGCCTGGCCTGCATCAGCCAGAAGTCAGTTCACTCCAGAAATCTTAGTGAGTGCAGCCAAAATTGGAACCTAACTGACCTCTATGTTCATGAGTTTTCTGAGGGAACCCTTCTAGAATTTTAATCACACACAGAGAGGAGGTTGTGGAATCCTCTGGTTTACAACCAGTCAGTCATAAATACAGGTAATAACCTGGACTTGCTATTTGCATCCCACGTTGGAGAAGGTCATTGGACTCTCCAATTTGTAGTCAGTTGGGCTGGTAATTGGCATCCAAAGTGGAGGGCAATTTGTGGAATCTAATTCTATCTCCTAGTAGTCTCAGAACTGATTTGAATTCTCAGATACCCTGCTGGTATCCAAGACTTGTTTGTTGGTGTGAGGAAGCAAACACACACACACACACGCATGCACACACACACATTGGATCCAAGAAATCTCACATACTACCTGGATCTTGGACAGAAACAGGTTTCCAAATATCACACTCATTATAAATGTCAGTGATTTTTCTCCTCATAGTAACTGTTTCTATTCATTCTTCCAGCTCATTCTTCTTGACAGCTGTTTCTTTGAGGTATACAAGGAGAATAAAGATGAAGGCCTACCTCTGGTTTTGTGAATGTGGTAGTGGGTAGAGAATCAAGTGTCCATTTCTCTCAGCCGTTGCTAGTTTTTCACTAGACTCTTTAAAATGCACCATATCTCTCAACTAGGAGGATTTGGGGGATTAATGTTCCCCTAAACTCCCCACTTTATAATCAATAAAGATGTTTCTTTTATTATCATATTTTTTACTCTATTTAGGTCAGATGGACCTAGAATGGAACAGTGTGTTGTTTCAGTTGAAGGGTAGAGTGAAAGCTCTGGAGTGAAGTTACCTGGGCCCCCATTCATGACCTCACCTAAGAAGGTGGGCATGGGAAATTTACTAGCATTTCCACATCTCTCTGTCCTGTATTTACTGTGGGTGTGATATCAAAACCTTCCTTGTGTGTTCATTTTGATGATCACATGAGTAATCCAGAAAATGTATTTGAAATTATAACTGATAGCTAGTTAATAAACATGATACAATTTTTGAGAGCAGTGACTGTCACATACCTGTGTAATATAGATATTTACTGTGGCTATTATTAATATCTTTACTTAAACACTAAGACACTGGTTTTATAAAGTCAAGGAAATAGTTCCTGCTCCAGGCCTGACCTGACCTGCATTAAAAATGTGCTTTTCCCAAGAGCCTTTTCCCTAGAAGAAGGAATATATGATTAGTGGGTCCTCTCTCCCACTTTCTAGAGCTTTGTTCTCTGCAGTAAACAACTCCTATAATGTACTTGTATGTAATTAATGTTCGATAACTATTGAATGAATGAACAAATAGTCTGTTCCATAGTTTTTGACTGCTTCCTTTATTCAAGGGCTTAGAACTATCTGGCTCATAAGATATTGCATGAAGCTGCTTTTTCAACACTTAGAATACCACTGTAGACTGATTTCTAAACTCCTGAAAAGCAGTGGCAGATAGGTGGCTGGTAAGTTTATTATACAAGCTCTGTCATTTGCAGGGCATATAAAAAATGTCGAGTAGATTTGAATTCACTTAAACTGCAAACTTTATTTGTCCATCTTATCTATTTCTTTCTCCCTTCTCCCTGCCTGAAAATGGTATTTCTTCATATGTAGACGCAGAGAGAGACTTAACGATGGATGCTGTTTTTATATCTGAGTGAGAATTGATCTGATTTCTCATCATTTCATGAAAAGTCAATGTGGAAAGTGTCAGGATGATATAATTATGCTAGGAGGCCAGAAACTAGAAGGAGAAGGGATGCCTGAGCAGCCCCAGAGCTGTCTCAGTGTCCATGGAGTGGGAGAGCTCAAGGGCGCATCAGTTCCATCTGTCTCCCAGTGACAGTTCTGTCTCCATTGTCATAGCACACATAATATTTTGGGGAATACTCTCATGTTCTTGGCTGGGCCAGAAGATAGGAAGAATAATAACAGAGATTAAAAAAGGAGGGAATTTCTAGTTTGATTCAGAAGGCATAGCATTCTAAGCTATCCTCTTGAGTATACCATTCAAAGTCAAGAGTACATCACCCTGGGCTCAAACAAGATATAAATACAATAGTCTGCCCATAGCTCACCAGCCTCTCCAGCCCCAGTCTCTCTCTAGGGCAGCATGGACATGCACTGAAATATTTTAAGTGGAGTTGAAGCTCAGCAGAACCTAGTGCTGCAGGAGGGTGAGGAACACCTGGTAATGGCAAAGCTGCTTTAAGGGTCTCTGTGGTCCCCAATTTGCATGCCTGGTGAGAGGAGTGAAAGAGAATGACAGCCTGTGTGCTGGGGTCACTTTGCCACCTGTGCAAACACAAAAGGTCTAAAGCAATCAAAAGTGATGTCTCTACAGCATTTGCTTATATTTATTGACCTGCAGGAAGAATACATGTTTATAGTTAATTTCTAGATGCATTTGAAATTGTATAGTCACATGTTAGTGGTAATAACTCAAAAATGTGATATATCACTTGTAAGAGGAATCTAATACACAAAACAAACAAATGAGCAAAATAGGACCAGAGGCAAGGAAACGAAGAACAGCCTGACAGAAACCAAGGGGGAGAGGGGAGGGGAATAAGGGGGAAATAAGAGGAAATGTCTAGTCAAGGAACATGTATAAATGACTCACATGGACAACAAAGTGACAATTGACTACGCTTGTAGAGGGAATGTGGTGGGCCAGGCACTGGAGAGCAACGTGGGAGGTATTGGAACAACTGTAAAAGATCAACAATAAAAAAGGCAAAAAGAATGTGATATATTCTGGGATTTTATAAATATTATTTACTCTTATGGTAGGAAAGAACTTTCAGGGTTGTTTATCTTTTTAAATGCTGCTTAGCTCAGTGTGTGGTTGTGTAACTATTGCTGTATATCAAGACTCCCTCAAACTCAGTGGCTGAAAACAGTAAGGATTTATCATTGTACATGAGCCAATGGTACTGTCGGTTCTGCTGAGCTAATTGAGTGTTGTCCATGTATCATGTGTCAGCTAGCAGTCAGAAGGTGATTGGATGGCTGGTCTAGAACAAACTCATTTTCATACCCCATGGTGGGATGACAGATGGCTAGTGTGTTGCGGTGGGGAGGGAGGATTAGTATTCATTATCCAGCAGGTTGGTCTAGGCTTGTTCTCAAGGTAGCTGGTCAAGGTTGCAAGAGAAGAAAGGTTTTTGAAGCTGAATCTCAGAACTGGCACTAGGGTGCATCCAACATACCCGATTGGCCCAAGTAAACCACAAGATCAGTCAAATTTAAGAAGGTGGGAAGAAGGAAGAACTTGACTCTTTCATGGGAAGATATGCAAAGTCCCAGGTCAAGGCACATGAATATAAGACAGGGAGTAATTGAGGCCATCTTTTTAATTAGCTTAAGATAGATGATGCTAAATATAGTGATCTTAAAGGACACCTAGTCCTTCACCATTTTATGCTTCAGTGATTTTTTACTCTGAGTTCACTAAATAATTGTCCACCCTTTGCTTGAGCACCATCTGAAACCAATAAACTGAATTAAATAAAAAATTGCTTTACATCTTTAAAACTCTATTTTTCTGTGAAATATTGAAAAGATGTTAAAATCCATAACAGATTTAATAATACATATTTTTATGAGACTCTATTCCTTTACCTTTTCCCATTTTGTTTATTATAAAGGAATGTATTTTTGAGGATAGGTGCACTATGAAAACATCTACCAAGATTTTGTCAAAGACCCGGAACTCAGAAAGTAATGAGCTCCAAACAGTGTATATCCTATATCGTTTTCCTAGTGATGTCTGCTATAGAACCTTTCTTTCTGCATAGAAAGAGACTCTTCCAAAGGGTCATCTGGCATTTCCAAAGGGCTTTGCAGGAAACCTGAATTTTCCCTGTGGCAATTCTGGGAGGTTCATGAGGGATTTCATTCTTCTAAATTTATAGATAAAGGTTTAGATGCTGATGGAATGCCCTACTTCACAGGGATATGTCAGTGGTTGAACTTGCATAAAAACTCATGGCCCAAGGCCCTGCCAGTTAGCTGACCTGAATTTTGGAGTTGGTGAAGGCAGATTGAGTCCATGAGCCCTGGAGCTCTTACCCAGCCGAGAGTCAGAGCCTTAGACTGTATAGAAAAAAAAACGAGGCCCTGGCTGGTAGCACAGTGGACAAGGCGCCGGACTGCGAACCCAAAGGTCGCAGGTTCGATTCCCCAGCCAGGGCACAGAACCAGGTTGCAAACGAGGTCTCCAGTCAGGTCTGTGGCTGGAGATAGGTGAAAAGCAACCATACATTGATGTCTCTCTCCCTCTCTGCCTCTCTCCCTTCCCCTCTTTCTAAAAATAATGAAATAAAATCTTAAAAAAAAAAAAAAAAAAGAAAGAAAGAAAGAAAGAAAAAAAAGGATTTTGGAGATCTTTCTTCTACCTGTAGGGTTAGATTCTGGCCTGGTTGTGAAATTAATTTAGTGGATTGTAGCTAAGCATTTAAAAAGGTAAAATGAAACAATAAAAAGATTAGAACAGGACATATATTGTATTCATATAGTAGATATTAATAAAATGTTTATATTCTATATATAAATATTTATGCATATACATGCATATATATTTGTATACATATATATAGTTGCAAGTTAAAGTATTGTTCTTACTGTGGGTCATGTTCAAAAAATGTAATTGATCTTCTTTAACCCACCGTATTTTAGAACTCAGGTAACTGAGGCTCAGGACCATGTAGTGCCTTGATCCAAGTCATCCAGAATACTGATAAGTAAGGTAGGTTTAGAATTTAGGTTTCTTAATTTCTAAAGGAGGCAGCATGGAATAATGGAAAGAGAAGGGGCTTTGGTTCAAATGAAAGTTTGTTCATATTTTTATTCTGTTAAATGCTGGTTGTATAGTGATAGACAAATTGCTTATCTTTATTTTACAGATGAAGAAACTGTAGTTTGGAGAGGTTAATATATATTAGAGTAGGGTAAGGGTTAAATAATATGGTATAAATGATACAATAAAAACCTTGTTCACTCGGTAAGTAACTTTTTAGACTATTTTATCACTTTGACATAACAAGTAATAAACCCCTGAGTAATTTTAAACTTTCTAGGTTTTCTACAGATTTTAAAGAAATATATAAATCTAGTGGACAAAAATGAAATTCATATACAATATACATGAAAATTTACTTTGCCAAATGAAAAAGAATTTGATAATTATATGAATGGCCCACAAAAACATATTGTAACATCTGTGTAATCACTACGAGGTAAACAAATAAGGGAGGGCTACCCAGAGGAGGTTTGGCTCAGGGATAGTTGGTGGATTGGCAAATTTAGGAAGTCATGGGAGGAAGACAGCATTATGAGAAAAAAGAAAGGCACAAGGAAAAAGCACAGAGGAAGAAGGTCTACAGGACAGATTCAGCTGTGGAAGCTACAGATAGCATAGCAGAATTAAGGAAGCCTGGGATCAAGTCATGGTGGGCCTGCATTGCCAGGTTCCAGATTGAGATGTTATTGTGCAGCAAACAGGGTTCCATAAGGGGTCTTTCTTTGAGTGGGGTATGAAAATATTTTAATCATGTTAAGCTAAATGATCTTCAGTCATTGTAACCATATATCACTAAAAGAAGAAGGAGGAGGAGGAGAGGGGAGAATAATAATAAGAAGAAGAACAGGAACAAGAACGAGAATAGATAACTGGGCAGGTTGGTTAGCATCACACCTCATGGATTTGGGGTAAAGTGGATTTGGAAAAAATACTCCCAATGCATTAGGAAAGATATGGATAAGGATGCTAAGATCAGTCAAGGAAAGAGAAATAAGTCAATCTTGAAAAGGCCATAAAAATGGTTGGTGTGGAAGGATGACTAGCACCTAGCTGAAGGTATAAATGCTATGACCCAGGTCACCCAAAAGATTTGTGACAAAAGGTAGGTTTAGAGTTAGGTTTCCTAATTTTCACAAGTAACAGCATGTTATAAGGGGACGAGAAGAAACTTTTGGTTCAAATATTAAAGATTGTGGAAATTGGCCTATCAGAAAAGCAAACCACTACTTGGATTTCATCACAGGCACATAGTCCAAAACCTGAGAGAAACAGAAGACTTGAGGTTCTCACACTTGGCCCAAGAATAAAGATATCACTGCCTGTTATCTTGTAGAGTTTGTCATCAATGTTTTTCTTAGCTTAATGTTTGTTTTTTAAGGCACGATTTTACTTTACAAACAGATTTATATGAATTGTGTTTTTCAATACTTGATATATTAGTTTGACTTTCAAGTTTGTGTCATCTACAAATTAGACAAAAGATTCCTTTTTCAAAAGTATTGATTTAAAAAAAAATCATACAAAACAAAAATCATTGAACCCAATAAGACAAAGGTCAGAATCTTGGCAGTCCAGGGACCCACCTCCAGGCTGACATTTGTCTGCTAATAAATGTAACTTAGTGATTTATCATTTACAAACGTCTTTCTTTTACACAGAAATGTTTTGAAAGACTTTGTGCCTTTTGATCTCAGCAAATGGTTTGGCTATATCTCCACATAGCATTCTTGTCATTGTTTCTGACTAGACCCAGCAGAACCATGCAAAAGGGGGAAGATGGGGCTTGAACAGGTTGTGTTTATAAAGAAAGGGTGACGATTCCTGGAAAACAGCATAGGTGCCTTTTGTTCTCTCACACTTTATTTGTTCATTAACATATGATGTATTATTTCTAGAAATAAGGTAATAAAGTAACATTTCTAGGTTCTATATTCTTCATAATGAAAACTGGGACAAAGTTTACATGAATAATGATGCAACCTAGGAGAGATGCCATAGTTCACTGTCAACAAGTTTATCCTACAATGTTTCTGTGACCTCATCTAAATTTCAGGAACTTCTTCTAGGGCAGGAAATCAATGTACATCCATTATATTATAAAGCATTATATGAAGCTTGGGATGTGTAATTCCTTCTCAGTCTCTCTCTCTCTTTTTTTTTTGCCCATCACCTTTTAGTGTTTTTAAACAACCCTGATAGAAAAGATAGAAATCAATCAATTAAAAGTAGTTTTCTCTTCTCTTATCATCCTTACAACATACAATAGTATGTAGCATGCACTAGTAATTTCTACGATTCTTGCTATGATTTCTTCTTCATTCTTGTCTGCTCTTTAGATCAGCAAAAATACTTTCAACCATCATAAAATCAGTATTTATTTACAACATGTTGGGGCAAATGGGCCAGAGCTACCTGAGGTTTATGGGCCGACCATGACCAGAGCTGAGCGCACACATAGAACTTGATTGCTGTAACTCCCTCTTGACCATGCCCAGGGCCTCTTCAGGTCCACACTATCCATCACCTAGCCTTTTCTACTGTGGACCAACATTTCCATTCTGCTGGGGTGAGCTGTGTACTCTAAACCCACATTCATTTATACAACATAAGTCTGGTATGTCTGATGTCTATCAACACATTAGTTTCACCTTGTCTCTCAGTTTCTTCAGAAAGAAAAAGGGGTTACCAAAACTATAGATCATGCTTCTATCTAGGGACCCTGTTTTTATTCTCGGGGAAAATCTCTGGAAAGATACCTTCACCTTGCCTGGTGTACCATTTCTCTGAATGTCACCATGGGTCTGACTAAAGAAGACAAAAGTGTCTGGTTGACACAAGAATTGTCTCATGAGCTATTTAACTGTTCAGCCAGGAAATATTTCTGGAGCCCAGTGCAGAGATGGACAACACATATGTTTAGCTTTAACCCACAAGCTGTTAGGGGCAGAGAGCACAGGAAATTCAATTCCAAGCTTTAGTTGTTCCTAATCAGACTTGACGTGTGTACCTGGACAACGAAATTTGTGACCTTAGCAGAATAAATGTAAATCTAATTCCAATTAGCATGTATAAACAGTTGTGCTCCAAGTGCTGGGTCTCAACTTCAGACCCTCCAAACTCTGGGGAGGGGTGGAGGGCCGGCTGTGTGCCCTGGTAGATTCTGGTTTGAGTTTCATCTCTCTCCTCTCTGAATAGTTTCCTCTGCATACAGTACTTCTGCTAGCTAAACTTCAGTTTCTTTGCCTTGAAAACAAGGATAGAAGTACGTAGTGCCTGTCCCACAGCCTTGTTGTATGTATTAAGTGAAAACATGTGGCATGCCCTATACTTAGCATAGGGCCGGGTATGTAGTTTTTAATAACAAAGTAATGATAATATAATACTTTTGTGGCTAATAATAAATATTATTATGTAATAACATATTTTATGTATACCCCTGACCTGTCTTAATAAGAATATTACTAGTAAACACTTTTATCACTGTCATCATTATCAAGAGTCAAGAAGAGAGATGAAATATATCATTATACACTTGACCTTTTTCAAGGACTTAACAGCAAATCACAGACATATTGTTTTTTCTGACTCTTAGGGTGATATATTTCTCCTTTTGTCTTTTCTTAGGATAAAGACATATAATCTATGTCACAGCTTATTTGTATGATACCATGAAATTAATTTTCTTTTTCACCTACATATAACCCTCAACTAGATTATGAGCTGCTGTAGGCCAGAGAGTGCCTAATACACAGTTATGTATTAAGTGTGAATGAAAAGACACAAACTAGTTGAGCTCATTTTCAGAAATCAGAGTGAATATTATTATTGACATTTTGAAAAGGAGCTCAGAGACTTCCTAGGGGAGGAGACACTGTGAAGAATGACTCAAATTCTTTTCAGATTTAGAAATAAAACCAATTTTCAATGTGAAACTTGGGTTTCTCAGTTCTCTATTTCAACATTAAGAAAATCAAAACAAGTGGATAAGCAAATAAACAACAAAACAAAAAAGCACATTTCTTTGGAAGTGAAGTAGATAGAAAATCACTTATTCTAATAAGAAGAATGAGCTTTATAGTTTTCCCCCCAAAGGTAGGTACTTATGTGCATTAGGAGTTAAACACAGATTATAAATCTTCTAGTCCAGTTTGAATTCAGTGCAAAATCAATGGCCACTTGTAAAGAGTCCACAACGAAAATAGTTATTAATGACAGAGGTAATAAGAGTAATGAAAATGTAACTAGTGATGACATAATTTCTTAAATGCTTTACATGCTAAACACTGCAAAACACTTTCATTATTTATCACATTTAAGCTTTATAAAAAACCTATGATACAAGGAATTATTATTTTATTATCCTTATTTTACATATGTGAAAACAGCTTCAGAGATTAAGTAAATATCCCAGGTCATTTTAATTCTCAGAAAAATATTTGTGGAGTATCAGTGCTGCCATAAGAATTAGGCACACAGTAGTGAATATAGTAGCCAGAAATCTGTGCCCCTTTGAGCTCACATTTTACTGGGAGAGTCAAATGACAGACAAAGTAAATAAAACAAATTGTGTGGTAGTAATAAGTGTTAAGGAGAAAAATAATGTAGGTATTAGAAAGTGCCAGAGGGAGGAAGTCATTTTAGATGGGTGGTTAGAAAAGGCTCAGCTATAAAGGTGACATTTGAATAGAAACCTGAAGAAACCAAAGGGTACCAACCATGCAACCATCAGGAGGAAGTGGATAAAGTAAACTCAAAGTCCCTAAGTTGGGAGTATGTCAGGTATGTTTGAGGAACATTCTGGGTGTGTGTGTTGGGAATGAATGAACTCAGGAGGCCAGACAAATAACTAAGGGCGGATCATACAGTAAGATAGGAAGCCTCTCGAGAGTTTTGAGAAGAGTGAAACTATCTGGTTTACTTTAAAAAAATATACTATAAAGTTTTGGGATAATTTTAAATTTATAGAAAAGTTTTAAAGATAGTACACAGTGTTCCCATATACCATTTGCCAAATTTTCCCTAATGTTAACATCTTACATAGCAATAATACCTTTGTTAAGATTAAGACACTACCATTGGTACATTACTACTACCTGAACTATAGACTTCAATCAGATTTTATAATTTTTGCCACTAGTATTCTTTTTCTGCCCCAGAATTAATTCCAGGCTACCATGTTGCATTTAGTCTTCATGTCTCTTTGGGTGTTCACTAACCTGTGACAGTTTCTCAGTCCTGTTTTATTTCTTCTGATCTAGAGAAGTACTGGACATGTATTTTGTAGAATGCCTCTCGATCTGGGATTGTTTAATGTGGGTTTTTTTTTTTTTTTTTTCCATGTTTTTTCTGAGTTCTTCTTTGGGGAAACAGGTGAAAGATCTTTTCACATCACAGCATATCAGAGGGTAGGTGATATTCTCTGGCTTGACACTGGTGATATGAGCCTTAATCTCTTGGTTCAGATGGGGCCTGCTTGGTTTCATCACTGTAAAGTGATGATTTATCCTTCTCATTACTTTATCCTGTGGAAGTGAGTCACTAAGCCCCCACCTGAAGAGGGGAAGGTGAATTAATTTATAGCCCCAGATCTCCTTTTTAACTGGTTGTTCTGGCAGTGGTACTGAGAAAAGCCTCAAAGGGAAATTAATTAAGAACCTATTGTACAAATCTATCAAGAGGTGCTGGCGGCTTGGATTAGGGCAGCTGCAATGAAGGTGGAGGGTTGTAGTTGGGTTGTGGATATGGTGCTGCCTAATAGGATTGACTGACAGACTGGTCGTGAGCAGTAAAGACAGGAGTCAAGGATAAGTTCAATTATGTGGTGGTACGGAGGTACAATTTGCTGAGATGAGGGATAGTGCAAGCTGTGAGGGTCACATTGCTGGCAAGTGTGGGGGTAGTGAGCGTGTACACCTTATTCTGCCTGACTCTAATGCCCAAACTCAACTTCTGTGTTACTGAGGTTTTATAGCTCAGCTTCATTATCTGGAGAATATCTGCTGGTGGAAATCACAATAAAAGCTTAAAGTATTCTTGCTGTGAGTTTTCCAAGTGTCCAGCAGAGGTGTGTTTCCTCTTGCTCAGTGGTTACGTTGCAGCCTGCCAATAACAATACTTAGAATGGGAAGCAATCAGGGACAGTCATCTCTTATCATGGTCGCCATGGACTTTTGTTGGATTCCTTTATTATCTCACTGTAAAAGGTTGGCTTCTTTCTACTAATTAAACCCAACATTTTTTATTGTCATTGGCAAAAGTATCCAAGAACACATCTTCTAAAGTAGTCCAAATTGGTCAAGATTAAGGGATGCTCTGATATTCAGCACTAAAAAATGACACTTTTGGAGACATTTGGCCACGTTGGAAGAGTTGATTGAAGAGTCTAAAAAGAAAACAATGCATGTAACGATAGGTTCATTCATACATCTCACAACTCCTTAACTTTTATGCCTGTTTTTGTCAATTTCAGTGGAAGCTCCGCAGGTGGATATGAAGCCAAAACTGATGGGAACCCCTCTAGGCTATAGAAACATATATTTGAAGTATTGGTTTTAGTTAACTATGGATATATGCTGGTGGTTATCTACCTGCTAAAATATTTCTTACTATATTTAGAATAACATCCAAACTCCTTATCATGTCAAAGTTCTATCAGACCTAGCCTATGCCTACCTCTTCATTCTCATGGCTCACAGGGATCCAGCCAGAGCAGCTTACTTTCTGTTCTAAATACTCTTATTAATTCTTCTTACCTCAATCCATATGTCCTTCGCCTGTGTTATACTATTTGCCTGAAATCCTCTTATCCTGGCCTTTGCATCACTCATTGATTTCTATTTTTATACCTCAGTTAAAATTTTTCCTTTCAAGAAGCTCTTTCTTTCACTATTAGATGTAAAATTGGAGCACTCTGTTATTTCCTCTTTGATGTCTTCCCTTACCAGTTACTTTCTAGCATAGATCCTTCAGTTATAGCACTTCGAGTAACCTGAAATGATTATTGCTTACTTCCTTGATTATTTTCTGATTTCCTCTGCTATTACACAGCTTCTTCCAGGGTAAGGATGTTTTCTTTTTCACTGCTATATCCTCAGCAACTGGATTCATGGTTCAATAATGAGTGATCAACAAATATTTTTTACATGAACATGGACATGTGGGATTGACTGTGGGAGAGGGGATAGGGAGGGTGGGGCAGGAGAGAGCAGTGGGGGAAAATGGGATAAAGGTAGCACAACAACAATAAATTAATTAAAACATATGTGAAGAAAACTCAAACAAGAAAAAGAATAAATGGGAATAGATAAAAAAGTAAAAAACAACAACAAAGCAACAACAAAACCAAATATTTCTTGAGCGAATGAGTTAAGTGTCCTAACAAGTTTCTTTCTTTTTTCTTAAATTTTATTGTTGTATTACATTCATCCCCTTTTTGCCTAACAAGTTTCTGAAAAGAGATTGTGAACAATTCACTTCACAATATGTGGGAAAATATGTCCTAGGGTAACTTAAGTACAGAAGGACTTTTTGATTTGAGGATTCAAAATAGATGTTTTGCATGGTGCAATAATGAGTAGCTATTGAGGAGAACAGCAGAACATGGATGAGGGGAAGTCAGTAGAAAAAGATCAGAAGCAGGCTTTTGAGAAGAACTTGCAAATTTCTCCTAATTGATAGCATCTGAGGGGCGGGACACCTCCATTTGCTGGCTCTCTTTCACACATCAGGGTCCCAGAGAACCCCAAGTTGTTTCACTATGTGATCCCAGAGGGCTTGTCCAGAAATAGAGAATGGGAGACAAGAGGGCATTTAGGAAGCTAATAATTTTTTAAAGTTCATCCGTTCATTTCCAGCCCAGTCTCTTGGGAGCAATGGCAAAATTCTCTAATGGCTACTTGATTTTTAAAGATGGAAAGTGAACAGGACTCTGGGCATCTCAAATTAGGTTTCAGAAGAATCTGATGTCTAAAAGAGTGGAAAAGTGTATAAAAAGATTTGTGTCTTCTGGGAAAGCGTGTTCACCTTATAAAATAAGGAAATCAAGCCAGTATAATTTTGTCCATTTACAGGTGTGGAATTGGTAATAAAGACTCTGGATAGTATTCTTTTCTTTGGTCCTGAGCCTTTGGATTCACATGAAATTGGATAAATGTGGGCCATGAAGTTGGTGCTCAGGTGTAATTTTTGAATACAGCGTCCAGGTCCAAAATCTATTTAACCTTGGCAGGATGCAAAGCTACTCCCAATTCAGAGGCAGGTGTGGGCATCGAAGGACTTCCAGTTGGAACGAGCAGGGAACCCCCCGGGGCCCAATTCAACTTTCTAAAACAGCTAAGATGTTATAAAATTTGAGGATAAACCAGCCAAAATACGGGATGAACTTAACAATAATATGCATATCAGGAAGCAAAACAAATAAAAGGGGACCTTATACTACATTCATAAAGCACAGACCATCTCAGGTTTATGTATTTTACTTTCATTGCTGGGTTTTTCCCCCCATTTTTTCTATTTTACAAGTAACCTGTCCTTGAAGAAAGACCCTTTTTAAAATTTATTTTGTGATGGGCCACCTCCTGTCCTCACCCCACAGCCGTGCGGACTGTGTTTTTCCTTCCAACCCCAAAGAACCGTTTAACGCATCTCACTCTCGGGTGTCAATGCCCGCTGCAAACATGAATGGAGAGTGGGGAGGGTGCTTCTGAAGGAGAGCTGTATTGAGCAGGGTAACTGAATCACACTCGGAATAGCTTGGCCTATGACATCTAGGTTGGTGGAGTCAGGAGTCAGAGAAAAAGAATGTAACATTCAGTTGCAGTCCTTCCCTGTGCCTGCCCAGTACATTCTGTTTCCTAAAGATATCCCACTGCCTGGTTCTTAGTGTTTTCTTCAAGGATGTCCAGGACTTGTGAAGGAGGCTGAAAGAGCTGACAGGTTGGCAGGGGTGGGGAGCCCTGACTGTGAGGGATCCTGTCTCCCCCCTCTGGGGGCCGATGCCACCCCCCACTTCGGCTGAAGACAGCGAGTAGGTGAGCTGCAGACTGTGGCGGGCTGGGTCAAGGGCTGGAACATGCGGAGAAAAATAAATCTAATCTTCAGCCCTGTTGTTCTTTCTTTAATCTGCCACATCTACCAGGAAAATCAGATCTGGCAGCTCAAGTACCCAAAACGGGAACAACGTGTACTTTCTACCTTTTCACAAATTACACTCTTGGAGATGCAGACAGAGGAATAAAATGAGGAGGAAAAAAGTAGGTGAGGAGAAAGTTAAGGAGGACTGGTCTGAAGCAAGGACTAAATAGAATTTCAGTTTCCATCTCTTGTACCCACCCCTCTCCTGCCATGTGTCTGTCTGACAAGGAATTCCACAGTTTAGATACATTAACAGTATGGTATCAACGACTAAACTGGGTTTGGCATCTCCTTTAGGGGAATCCTGAGGTGCTGCAGCTGTCTTCTTCCTGCTAAAAAGGTGGAATTCACCCAGCAAGAGAGGTGGCTGTGCCTGTGTGATCAGATCCCCTTCTAGCAAGGGTTAGACTATGTTAGAGTTTGTTAACATGCACAGTTTTTCAAGTAAGGCACACTTTGAAGGCACACTTTTAATTCCCCAGTTTGCTGCCTTTGTGTGATTAGAAAGAAGAGGGGCCACGATAAGGCACGCTAATTCCTGTCACAGAGGAAGCCCCGGAACTGGTCAGCTGTCAGCAGGCTGGAGACTCAGGAAAGCCAGTCCTGTAATTTCAATCCAAGTCCAAAGGCCTGAGGACCAGGGGAGTCAATGGTGTCAAACTCAGCTCAAGGCAAGAGAAGATGGATCCCCTGTTTAAGCATGCAAGTAGAAATACAAAGGTGTGAATTCCTCCTGCTTTTGTCCTAGTCAGGCCATCTGCAGGGTTGGATGATGCCCACACACACTGAGACAGGGGACCTGTTTTACTGAGTCCACCAGTTCACATGCTAATCCTATCCAGAAACACCCTCACAGTAACACACAGAAAGCATGTGTCATCTGGCCTCCATGACATAGTCAAGCTGACGCATGAAATTAACCGCCCCAGTGACTGAGTTGCAGGGGCAGGTACCCATGTCTGCATTTGTCACCAGCTTTCTCCCCTGAGGGCACAGACCCTGAGGCACAGCTGTGTCCAGGGTGAGGTGAAAGAGGTATTCACAGAGGCAGAAAAAAAAAATTCATCAGGACAAATAATACTTGAATGAAATAGTTTTAATAATCAAAGTCAATGCAAAAATTCTGTAATGAACTAAGTATCAAAATTTTCAACAAAGACAGTCTTAGGGCTACTGATTTTTCTTTTGCCTTTCATGTCAATATAACTCAGCTCAGTGTTGACCTTTACACCACCATTGAGGGTGTACATCCCCCCCACCCCCCACACACGTCTCTTCTTTATGGAGGAAGATGAGGACACCATCATGTAGCAGCTGAGCCAAGGCTAGAGGCAACAGCTTATGGCCCAAAAGATCAGTTGTGCTAACTAAGCCTATTGCTGAGACAACCTTATAATTAACTGAGTATTCTGTACCCCATACCTGCACAGTTCCTGACTGTGTGTAGAAAGAACTGGCCATTCAGGAATGTTTGATCTACTAAGGCAAACAAAGTAAGGTCAGCATTTGAGCTTTCTCAGCTATCTTAGGTGGCAGGGCACATTCTTTGGTAGGTCCTATGGGGGGCCATAAACTAGACCCCTTGTGTCTTGAAGATCTTCATTATTCAGGTCATCCTCTGGGACAAGAGTTTGGGTGTCTGAGGAAGATACTTCACTGAGCCTGGTGCATACTTTCCTCTCACTACTCTTGAGGTAAGACTGTTCTCCTTAATACCTACTTCTATCAGCCACACTTCCTTCTGGTACAGGCTGTGAAACCTCTCAAGTTAAAGTGTAAATGGTTACTATCTACAAGCATCCCTGGGTAACAGCATTAGTTTAAGGCTTTGATTTTTGCTAAAATTAATAGTGAAATTACAGGTGTCAAATAAAGCACACAGAAGGCAAAAGTGGTTATTCTTTCTGCTGGTATAAAAACTAGCCATGTTGTTATGATTGATATTATTGTTATTATTATTACTAGATAGATTTCAGTGTCATCCTGGAATTTGTTGCTCTCCTTAATGCTTTAAGTCAAGAAATATTTGGCAGGGACTCTATGCTAATTTTTCTCTAATGTTGTTGGTAGCAATAAGGAAGTGAAAGTGCTTTACAAATCACGAATTGTTTCACAGGTTCATCTCAGTCCTTGCAATAACTCTATAAGGCAGGAAATAACTTCATTCTTATTGCATGGATGGGAAAACTGAGGTTCAGAAAGGATAACTTATTTGTTCAAGGTCATACAGCTAATATCCAAGTGGTAGGATTGTGCCTCCCACCAAGATGAGCCAACTCCACACATTCCTGCCTCTTTTAAAAAACTCCAGCTTCTTCAAAATCACTCTAATATATTCAGAGTTCACTTATCACCTCAATTCCCCAGCTCAAGCTGGAGAACCATTAGACATGACTCCTCCTCTAAATTGTGGCCCATTGAGACAGAGATGGTTAAAGAGAATCCTGCCTCAAACAGGATTTGCTCATAGGAGCCGTCAGCTCCATTCAGCATGTTGAAATTATTTGCATAGATTTCGTTCCCCTGGCAGTACCAGAAAGTGGGATTTCTGCAGGGAAGAAATCATGTCAGACTCAGGAGGAAGAATCTGATGAGAATCTGCCCTTGGGGTACCTTTCTATATTCAAGTTCCAAGTCTGGTGAGGCTAGTGCCTGGGATCCTTATAAATTGCCACATACCACAATGCATTCTTGTCTGGACAGCAGCACATGCATTGTGTGTGCCCAGCAAAAGGCAGAACTGGAAAGAGAAAGCCATATATAGACTCAGGTTAGTGCATAAATGAGCTCTCATATTTTGGGAGCCACAACGAGCCCTGCAGCAATGACCTAACTGTACACATTAACAATCTGGACCACCATGGGACTACATGACGGTAATTAATGTGTCCAACTTCGAGTTGAATACACTTTCTCGGAGACCGTATTTCCTAAATTTAGTTTTCCTAAGATCTAAAGGGAAACACGTTACTTCGACGTTCCCTATGAAGAAATTATATGTTAAACCCAGAATCAGACAGCAAACCAAGGATTCTTCATTCTCACCAGGTACTGATATTTGCCAGAGCAGCAAAACTGGGGCCAAATTATAAGTTTCTGAAGAGGAAACAGGAAAATTTAAGGGGAAAATGTATAAGACACAGGGAGGAAGATTTCTTAGAAATACACTAGCAGGTGGTGGTAGTGGTGGTGGTGTGTGTATGTGTTTGTGTGTGTGTTGTGGGGGTGGGTGGTGGAAATAGTTTCATTCTTGCTTCACCAATAATGTCCATTCCCAAATGAAAGAAAAATGAGTGGCCAACCAGCACTGTGAACAAGCACATCTTTTTCTGAGGTAACAACTTGGAGAGAGTAAGAATATGAAAATCATAGAAAACAGACCAACACCAAGGCAATTTAGATTTGCATCCTTCTGTTTTACAGTAGGTGGAAACACCATACCTGGAACATGCTTGGTAAATAATTTCATTTTTTAATTATCATCTACATTACCCCCTCATAACATAGTTCTTTTATACTTACAGATTTAGCCATCATCCTCAGCACGTATACAGGGTTAGTTATTGAATGGATTATTTTCTAAATATATCAAAAGAAAGCTTATTTTAAAAAGCAGAAGGTTGTTCTTAGAGCTGCACCTTAGAATAATTAATGATAACAGCAAATGGCTTCTTCCACATTTTTTCATGTGTGTTAGTTGTCTTGAGTTCTTCGCCTTTAAATTCTAATGACATATGAAGCACTTGGCGTGTTTTAGCTTTTCTTTATTTAAAGAAATAAAGTAATCCTTCTCTTTTTATTATGTAGACAAAAACAAAGTCTACTCCTAACTGATAACCCATTATGTTTTTTAGTAAATGCAGGCCTGTGCACATGTGGGCCTGTGCACATGCGGGCAAACACACACACATACACACACACACACACACACACACACACATGCTGTTAAGAGCACTCAGCTTGGCCTCATTCTCAGATATACTTTTCTTCTAAATCTTTTGCTTGTGGACATCCTATTTCTCTCTCTTCGCTATTTTTACCTGTCTTTCAGAGGTGTCTAGACCTTTCGACTTGATTATGCACAGTTTCTACTGGGAAAGATGTGAGCGCTCTGACTGAGCTTTAAAATCTCCATCTGCCTTCCAGTTGTCACGTAAAGCAGCCCTGCCAGGTTAACTTAGCTGGGGATATTTCAATCCCCATCACCTTCTGGGCTTTGTTTCTTCAAGACTTGAGAAAGTCTGGCTAGTGATAAAAAGAAGTGAATTGACATTAACACTCAATGCATACTCTTTGTTGAACACTTCATTCCAACATTTGACATTGCTTTTGACTTGTGTTTAAAAGCTCAATATGTTTATTAAAAAACAAAAATTGAAAAGTTATTTTTGTCTGCCCAAGGAAGTCATTTCTATTAGTATTAATAATAGGATGAAAGGAATCTCTTGTATTTACCAGTGATCATTCACTGTTTCCCATCTTTGGATCTTTGTTATTGCTTTAAAAAAATTCAGACAATAAGGTGTTGCTTATGTAAGATACAGTTAAACTTTGAAGAATTTTCTTGGAAATATGATTCCTATTAAAGATGCCTTTCATTTAATAAACTTACCAGATTTTAGCCTCAGAATAGGAGCTAAATGAATCTCTCCTTCTCCCCCACCCCCTCTTCCCCAACCTCCTTATCAAATTATTTCCATGGCTCATTTCTTATGCTACTCTTTTTTCATTCACTAACAGGTGTATTTAACCCACATGCCTAGGAAAATTTCAGAGTCCTTTCCAATCACAATAGAAAAAAATCAGTCACAATAATTTTATGGTTCTCTCGTCATTCCATTCAACAGGACTGCCGGCTTATTCTCTTCCTTTTCTAGTTCCCCATGGAGACCAAAGGCTTTAGAGTATGTCAGCAGAAGGAATTTAGATATGGGCTATCCTGATTTATTCCTCCTCTATACTTTTGCTGCTTTTGATGCCGTCACTGTCACACTTACCAGTCACCTCCACAGTTGTTAAAATTTCCACCATTATCTCTCATAAGACAAGCAGCATCTAGACTGAACTATAGGAGCAAGCAATTAAACATTTGAGTAGCATCAATTTCTTCAACATCCCGAGTTACTGACAAGGTTATTTGGGATTGCTAAATTTGAAAGATGTAAGGTAATCAATTTAAAATATGGTTTCTTTAAGATTGAAATAAAAATGTTGCGTGGTAATTCACAAAAGAGCTTTCTAAGCCAATATAATGACTGGTGGAAGCTGGCCCACACCAGGCAGTGAGCTGATTGCTACATTTTCAGAAAATTTGAGAGCAGGTTGCAAAGCACAGACATTATCAAAGTTAAATTATAGAAACTTAATTTGAAATAAAGTATGTTGAAAACAATGGTAATGAAAACTCACGCTCATTACTTTCTAATTATTTTTCTACATTTTACAATAATCTGTGCTTTCCAGGTTGTTACGTATAATGGAAATGCTACATAACTTTGCTCTACGGCTCATCTCTTTCCAGCTCTGCACTTGGTAAGGCCACATCGGTAACTTAAAATTGCCTGTTGGAAGTCTATTTGTATCACAGAAATTGGCAAATGTTGATAAATCAGGGCTTTTTCTTCAAAGAGTTGATCGTTAAACATTTACCAGCACACTACCGTGCGTAATTATTTCTACGTATAGATGAGAAAGCAGAGGCTCAGAAGATGGGACAGTCTTAGAAGAGGGTCAGGATCTGCCATCACTGGCCAGAGAACCCTAAGGCAGGACACACGTTCAGCTGTTTTGTTGCCTGATAGGCATTAGTAGGAAACAGAAAACCCTTCAGTTACTCTCCAGTCTCCCTGTTCTCCTCCTTATCTCTCAAAATGTCACCTCTATCTCCTATCACCTTTTCTCTCCCTCATTCCCCAGCCAAGGAGTGGATTTCTGCATCTTCTGCTCACAAATATCACACTCTACCCAAGTGCCTCAATGTCTCAAGTTACAGCACAACTAGAATTCTCAAATTAATTTGCACTCCAGTGTGACTCGGAGAAGAGTCTCCAAACAAAACGAGGGAGTCTGTGTATGGGAGCTTGTGTGCATACAGAAGGGGCCTGTGAAAAGGGAAGCTTTGAGAACAAAACAAAAAATGTGTTTTTTTAAGCCTGGGTATCTGCTAGTCCTTGTGTCGAAGGCATGTTTATAATGTAAACTTTCCCTCTATTTTCTTGTTTGGAGTGGATCCTGGCTTTGTTATTTTATCTAGTAAGAATAACCTCTGAAGGCAACTTTTGGCCCTGGCTGATGGCACAGTGGATAAGGTGATGGCCTGCAAACCCAAAGGTCACTGGTTTGATGCCCAGCCAGGGCACATAACCAGGTTGCAAGCCACGTCTCCAGCCAGGTCCGTGGCTGGAGGCAGGTGAAAGGCAACCATATATTGATGTTTCTCTCCCTCTCTGCCTATTTCCCTGCCCCTCTCTCTAAAAGTAATAAATAAAATCTTAAAAACAAAGCCATCTTTCAAAAAGACATTTCAGAAACTTGCTGAGGAGCTTATAGAACATTCTCAAATAGATACCATTATTATCATTAATTTCACAATTATGCTCTGAATCACCATTATCCTCCTTTCCATTTGAAAAGTTCCATATTTTTTAAAAAAGATTTTATGTAATTTTACATTTAAATTATATAATGTCTTTTAATTTTTAAATTGTTTAACTTTATACTATAGCTGGCATACATTAGTTTATTACTTTCAGGTAAATCTTGTTTTGTTGTTGCATACATTAATGGCACAGGGATAATTTATCCAGGATTGAGCAGGTAAGTAGATTGATGTGGAATTTGGGATTGATTGTAAGTATAAGCTCTGATGATAGTATTTAGTGATTAGTCACTCTATGTTAAACACTGTGCTAGGTGCTTTCATAAACACTCTCTGGGTCTCTCAAGATAGGTATTGTTGCTCATATTTTATAGATGAGGAAACTGGGGCATAAAATAATTAGATGATTTGTCCAAAACTCTGTAGTGACTTAATGGTAAGGTCATTCATAAAGACCAGTTGTTCTGACTTTAGAATAGATGCTCTGAACCACATACTTCAAATTAATGGGTCCATATCTAAATGACATGTTCTGTTCTAAAGTTCCTTCCATTAGTGAGAAAATGCACAAAAACATTGCTTGCCATAAAGAATGTGTAGAATGTACCTGTCACTCAAGTAAAGTGCTTTTAGACATTTGTTCCTTAGTGAGGGATTTGGGGACTTACCACACAAGCAAAAGTATCAGGGTAAACATCAAATGACCCTAGTTCCTTGCTGTCAAGCTCTGACATTCAGTCACCAATAATTCTGGGTCATGGGAAAGTGACCTAAAAACAAAGTTGCAGAACTTCATTCATTTAGGTGAAGTGTTTAAGTGGTAAACATCAATCTGCCTGTGCATGACAGTATTTCCTTTTCTACTCCATGAATCCTTATATCCAAAGAGAACCCTTCAGGCAAGTTTCTAGGAATATAAAAACCAAATACTTTGCATGTTAAAAAACACTTCCAGCCCAGGCTGGTGGCTCAATGGATAAGGTGCAGGCCTGCGAACCCAAAAGTAGGTGGTTGGATTCCCAATCAGTGCACATAACCAGGTTGCAAGCCAGGTCTCCAGCCAGGTCTGTAGCTGGAGGCAGGTGAAAGGCAACCAGGCATTGATGTTTCTCTCCCTCTCTGCCTCCCTCCCTTCTCCTCTTTCTAAAAATAATAAATTCAATCTTAAAAAACAAAACAAAACAAATAAAACAACAACAACAACAACAACAACAAAACACTTCTACTTTAATACATGGGACCTAAATGTACTGGTTGCCACAACAGAATATTAAACATGAGCAACATCGGAGGAGACCATAGACTCAGGTTCTATATTTACTGTAGGGTCTTCAGCTTCAAGTTCCTTGAAGAAGAGCCTTTATAACTATAAATCTTGGTTTTCCTCCAAAAGAAGGCTCATTATGCTATTCAAAGTAGCTTTCTTAGAAGTGAGGACTGTCATTGGGGTGAGGAGTCAGGCAATTTTCCACCTTCATGTAAAGTTGATAACCCTGCATTGCTTTCTATGCATTTGAAGGTAATATTATGATTTTGGAATCTTCTAAAGGGTAATCAGACCCCTTAACCACCTGCAAACACTGCTTATTTTTTCTACTATGAATTAATAACATATGGTGTCTGTATACTATTGCTGTGTAACGACTTACTACAAAACTCTGCAGATTAAAGGGATCATTTAATTTAATCATTTAACTTTGCTCACAATTTGTGGGTCAGTAATTCCAGAAAGGCTTGATGGGGTAATTTCCACTTGCCATCTCTAATGCAATTGCTGCTAGATGTTGATTGGGGCTAGCGTCATCTGAAGTCTTGCTTGGGTTGAGCCTACAAGATGGCTCAATAGTGTGGCTAGGATTTGACACTGGCTTCGGTTGGAGCTCAGTGGGGGCTGTGGACCAGAGCACTTACATGCAATTGCTACAGCACAACCTTCTCATCCCAATCAGGCATCTCACTTGATCCTTAGCCTTTTCTCCAGGTTTCATAGATTCTAAGAATTAAGTGGATCCTGCCTGGCCTATACTCACCTATCCTCAGATGTCATGTGATATCACTTCCACATTCTGTTGGTCAAGGCAGTCACAAACCTTCCCAGGCACAAGAAAGGGACATAGATGTTTCTAGAGGTGTGTCAAGGATTTAGAAATAGTTGTTTCAGTCTGGCCCCAGAGACTATGCTTATAACTACTACATTATACTGTTAACAAATTTGCTTTTGTGAGGGAAGGTATTGTGGTGGCTAATCGTGGGGAGTTTAATTCCATACTTGAGCAGGAGGGTCAAGTACAAAGAACATATGAGTTTTTAGTCAGTGCTGGTCATATGGCATGGCCTTTTAAACTATTTTGTCTCTTATTAATTTTTGCTCTTAAATTTTTATTTCTTATACTATATTTTCATTTAGCAATTTGCTAACTTTTTGAAAATTCCACCTTTAAGTTTTAAATATTTCTTTCCTTTTAGTATATGTGTTTTAAGAATAAAAATTTATTTCAACTTATATTTCCTGAATTTCAAAAGATTATGTATATATGTTTATTTTCACTGTCATGTACTACTAAATCTTTTATTATTTATAATTTATTTTTCCTGCATGACCTTTTAAGTAATTTTTAAATTTGAGAAAAGAATTAATTTGGGTTATGTTTAATTATTGATTTATAACTTTTTTTGAAACATAATCTGAACATATAATTTTTCTTTAATATTTGTTGAGACTTGCATTATCTCTAGATATTAGAAAGTCAAGTTATATTAGAAAGTTATAAATGCTCCATTCTTATACACTGAAGTAATCAGTGTTTCTAAATGGAATTTTGATGACATTTAATATATCTAATTTTCATTTTAAGCCTTTGGTGTCAAGTCTAAGAACTTTTGCCTACCTTAAATCCAAAAATTTTTCTCTCATATATTTATCAATTTTATAATTTTTCATTTTACATTGAGTTTATGATAGATTTTGAGTTAACTTTTGCATAAATTAGATTTTATATAATAATGCGACTTAGGTTGAAGTTCCTCTCTCTTCTTTTTAAACTAATAGATGCCCAGTGTTCCAGTACCATTTGTTAAAAGGTTATCTTTTCTCCATTGAATTACTTTTGTATCTTTTTCAAAAATTCAGTTTGGCTTATTTGTATTGGGTTTATTACTGGGTGTAATTAATCTATGTGTCTATTTTTCTTGGTCACTGTAGTTATGTACAGTCTTAATCATCGCCAGTAACATACAGTTATTACTGTAGCTATGTCATATAATGTCCTTAAACTGAGTAGGCTCATTCCTCAGACTTTATTTTTATTTTTATTTTTTCACTTTTATTTTCTTTTGTCAATAGATGTGACATTTCTTACATCTTTGTGTGATTTCACTAAGTTGCTATCACTGCTACCCTTCACTGAAAAAAAGGCATTCCAAGATTAGGAATTCTCCTTCACTCTGGGTCCTGGGGAGAGTAAATTAGTGAGGCCCAGTTAAGCCCAGTGCAGCTCCATAATGACCAGCAGTGTTGAAGTCAAACCTAAACTTCACTACAAGGTTAGTGAGCAAGAAATAAGTGCCTTTTTCTGTAAGTTATTTCTATAGTAGAGTTATTTGCTATGATAGGTAAAGCTCATGAATCAACCAATAATCTAGTCTTAGACCACTTTTCTACTCATTCTGCACAGTGGCCTTGAACAATTTTATCCATACACTTACCACTAAAACAACGAGGACTTTATTGCATGTTTCAAATTTTTATCATTCTTCTGAGCTTCAGACCCATGTTTCCATCTGCTAACCCTGGCTCAAAGGCATCCCACCTGAGGAAGCTTTCACTTACTTGCCCAAGGTTGTAAGCTCTTACTCTGTGTTTCAACATGGCCTTCTCCATATCTTGACTATCATAATATTTACCATTGTTGATTTATGTACACATCTCTGCTAGACCAGGATACCCCTTGAGAGTAGGGATCTTAATCACTTCCAGCCCATGATATACCTTGGACCACATAGTCATGTTCTTTGAATATCTGCCAAAATATTGTGACAGTAAAGTAATATTGGATTCAAAAATAAGTATTATCACCACTTTAGAAAAATCTATATTTTCATACATTAGAAACCTACTATAAGAAAACAAATATGGACAAAAACAATAAAAATAATTTTAAGACACAAAACTTAATTTCTAGTTAGTTAGAAGCAGATCATTTTCAAATATAGGAGGTGCAACCCCAGCTAGCCAATACCAATTTATGAAATCCTACTGATATTTTCAGTTATTGTTTTAAAACTCTAACATTTACATGAACCAATTTTGTTTTGAAGAAGGAAGAGAAAAAGAAAGAGAACAAAGAAGAAATGGACTTTTTATTGACCATCTAGCTCCTTGATTGCATGCTAGGTATTTTCTCATTGTCCTGTTTCTTTCTCTTCAGAACGCCTTATGATATGTAACCATAGAGACAGACTGGTTCTCAAAGAAGTTGTTACTTGCCCTAAGCCACTCACCTAATAATGTATAGAGCCTGGATTAGAACCTGTGGTGCCTGATGTCACATCTTTTTGTGATTTGCTCTGTCATCTCCTTAGGAGTTCCTGCTTATATGTGTTCCAAAAGGTCATCATCTCCACTTATACACCCATGTAAGAGGAGGGAAGACAGAATGTTGTGCTATATGAAACTACTAGCATTCTGGTAAGAAGTCAATGGGAATCAAATGAGGGTATTATGGTTCCTTCTTCCTCAATGAACTGCTTGTGGATATGATGCTTCCTCATGTGTTCGGTGATAAACCTGGGGTTTATCACCCTGACATGAATATAGGTTTCAGTGTTTGAAGCAGGCGAGGAATTTCTCAGACAGAAAAGTGACTAATTTCCAGCCATATATAATGTATCCATTCCCATTTTCTTACTGACATGTAAAGGTTCATCAACCTACTGCATTTAACTTAAAAAAAAATCTATTTTTGAAGTCATGGAGACCAAAAACAGAAGGAGCAGAACTCTATTTTCCTCTCTGGTTATGGTTTTAAATATTTTACAATGAAAATATAGTATTAGAATAGAAATACCTTTACATTTTGGAAATATAGGTTGTCTTCATATGTATTTTGTTTTAAAACAATGACCTTCTGAACTACTAGGATATTTTGAAAATCTGTATTATAATTCAATTATTGCATTTTGTTTCTCACCTGATTCTTTTGGGGATGAGCTTTCCAAAAGAGAAAACTAAAAAAGTGAAAATGGAAATGGCCTGTTTGACACATTGATAGTGGCTACCTTGCCTCTAACCATTGGGCTCTACATTTTTTATAAAGAAGATCTACCTCTTTCCAAATATATCCTTGCCCTGTGCACACCTATTTCATTTTTCAGAAACATTGTCTAAGAATATTAAAAATGTTATTACAGGTACATTAATTTCATCGATCTAATGAATGTCCACTTTGTGTTCATTGGTTTCTGTTTGTATGTGGATGGTGTGTGGTGTATGTGTGTGTGACAAGGGCCGTTGGGGACATGAAACATAGACAATGATACAGACAGCAACTAAGGATGTGATGAACAGGGATGCTGTAGACAGGGTAATCAAAGAAAGCTCAAATCAACTGAACTGCAAGAGAGAGTGACAGAAGTTCAAGGAATAATTTTGGAAGCAGAGGGAACAGCAAATGGTCTTAGAATATTTGAGCAAAGGAAAGAATAACAGTGGTGCTGAGGTACAGAAAATGAGAAAAAGAGGCAGACCCTCTAGGGAAATACAGTCATATTGAGAATTTTGCATTCAGTCCTAATTGTAAAGAAAAATCATTGATGAGTTTTAATCAGGGGAGTAATATAATCTGATAAAACTGAAAAGTTAAGGTCTAACAACTGAAGATTTAATCTTTATATTTTACTATTGTTTTAAAGTAAAGGATCAGCTGAAATTATGAAGAAAGTGGCAAACTAATTTTTGGTTCTTTTTTCCCCTGCTTCCCCTTTCTCTGTAGAGTCCATAATTTGGCTTAATGTTTCTGTTCCTGCAAGAATCGAACCTGCATGGAACCCCTCTGGCCAGGTGGTTTTCCTGCATATGTTGGTGGAGTCTGATGCCAGGTGGTGATTGAAATAAACACAGTGTATTAGTTCAACCATTGCAGCATTTCTCTCTGACAGGGGGTGGAGGCTATCAAGAGAATTGGATGAATTGTGAAGTTACTCACTCCCTGGCAGCTGTGACTAGAATAGAAACCCAGACCTAGACTGAAAAGGTGACAGCCTTTTGAGTGCCATGAACTTCCCCTGCTGGCAGGGATTTTGTGGCCATCTGTCCTAGAACCACAGGTTTCTGTGATATCCTGTCATTCAGTTAAAGATGCTCACAGATCAAGCAAAAGGATAAACTGCTTCAGCATCCCCACCTCTTTATCTAATGAAAGAAAGCTATCTGGGTGACTTGTGAACAGAATATAAGGTACCATCCTTTGGAGAATGCCTGGAAGTAGCAATCTGGAAAGTTAATGCAGATTTCAAGTTCAGAAGGTCTGGTTTGTAGTTGCTACATTTCCATGGTTATTCTCTATCCCACAAGGCTACTGATAATGCCTACTTGAGGATATTTGCATAGTCTTCTTATCTGAAATGTGATTCTTTTTGTCATTGTTAAGCAATACTAGGGGACCAAGAAATATTATTACTCCATATGTATGAGATACTGAAAATCTAAATCTGAAGTTCCTATTTTTCCTTTTTAATCTTTATGTATGAGTCTGGAATTTCTTATAGTTGCCTTAACACTGCAAGGCTCAATATAAATATGTTAACCAATGTTCTTCTTTGTAAGATAGGTGGAGGCAGACATAATTACCCAACCCATTTATGCAACCCATTTATGTAAACTGATGCTTAGATGCTGAGGATTGCGCAGGAGGGCATTAGATGAGTTGTTAACATATAAACTAACTGTAGTGCAATAATGTATATTTTAATACCTACCATATATTCAAATGTAGTAAATGAGCTTTGGTCTTTCCCCTCATAAAGCATATTATAATCTTGGAGAGATATGGTACATAATTAAATTTTCTAAAATGTGAACTGAAAATCCAATATCAGAAAGGTAATCTAACAGGTGGCTTAACATTTGTGCAATAAGAAGGATACCATATTAAAAACTAAGACTTCATCCTATAATATGGACTTATTTTCAGATTTTAAGTAGGAAAATAACCATGTTTGTCTTTTAAAAAGATCAATTTGGTAGTAGTATAAAAATATGTATATATATTGGAAGAGGGTGATAATGGAAATAGAGAATAAAATTACTTGATTAATCAGTTAAGTCAGAGGTAAATCCAAGCCTGGCTCCTGGGGTTGAGGACTATAGCCAATTGTTTTTTCCATAATTGTTTGGTCTTCACCTATTTCATGTACACTTCCAAATTCAACTATGTGTATTAATATTGAATGGGAAATGGCCCTTATACTAAATCAGGATTCAGTTAATTCTACTAGGTTAGTTGAGTGGCCATTTGGAAAAAAAAAAAATGAAATTGGAACCCAAACTCACAACTTACAACAAAAAAGTTACAAATGATTTTAGATTTAATGTAAAAAAAAAAAAACCCAAAACCTAATTTTTAGATGACATTATAGGATAATTATAGATGTAAAATTTTAGATATGAAAAAACCCCCAATTCTTAAAAAATTGATAGATTTAACTTAGGTCATCATTATCATCATTATCATCATCATCGTCATCATTATCATATATTGCATGCAAAACCCACAATAAGCAAAAGTCAAAAGACCAATAACAAATCAAGAAAACATACTTGCACAACTAATGTTTTTAATGTTGATTTTCTAATAACAAATTTGAATAGCTCAATAGAAAAATGAGTAAAATACAGTTCATAGAAAAGAAATATAAATGGCTCAAATATATGAAAAGATGCAAAACCTTACTCATAATATAAATAATACAAATCAGAACTATGATGAGATATCAATTTCACATACCAGCTTAGCATGTATTTCACCATTGACCAGAGATTAGGGGAACTGAAACTCTCAAATGTTTTAGATAGGAATGCAAATTGTTATAATTTCTAGAGGGAGCAAATTTTTAAATGCTATCAAAATAACAAATGCAAAATAACAAAATGTCCTTGGAACAATCCATTCTACTTCTAAGAATTTATATCTAAAAATATACTTTGCATAGATAGAATGATACAACTAAGTTTATACAGTGCAATGATTTTAAGTAGTAAAATATGAACTGTGAAAAAAAATCAAGGTGCCAACAGGTGCATTGATAGCTTAATATTAATACAGGCCATGGTTGGTGGCTCAGTGGATAGGTGCTGGCATGTGAACCTAAAGGTCACTGGTTCAGTTCCCCAGTCAGGACACATAACCAGGTTGCAAGCCAGGTCTCCAGGCAGGTCCGTAGCTGGAGGCTCTCTCCCTCTCTGCCTCCCTCCCTTCCCCTCTCTCTGAAAATAATAAATAAAATCTTTAATAAAAATATTATATATAAATATATAATAATAATATTATATATATATAAAATACAGAATGAAAACATTCAATGTACATATACATGTATAGTCAGAGAGTTTGTGAAATACCTCTGTAATAATATTAAAATAAGTGATAAATTTATTGACCCAGAGGAGGGAAACTGGTGTCTGGAGTTTAGGGCTAGAGGGATATTTTCCTTTTGTACCTTTTGAATTTTGTATCCAGTGAATGTATAACCTTGGGAAAATAATATTAAAGAGACAACAGTGCCAATCATCAGAAATCAAAGATAAGCTCACCATAAGTGAATATAGCATGTCATAAATTACTCAGCTCCTTCCCCCATCTAGTTTCTTGTTTAACGTTTATCTATTTGTTCTTATTTCATTTCACAAAGAGGAAATTGCCTTGTAAAGATAAGAAACTTTTCCAAACTCACACAGGTAACAAGTTAACCTTAGGTCTGCCTTTATAAGTCATTTGGTTAGCACTGTTTGGCTTTCAATTGCCAATTTTTCTTGTTTCAATAATCTTTTCCATAATGGACTTTGCTAGGATGTATTAATGTCCTTTCTATCCTCACAGAACATTTTCATCTTGTTTTCCTTTTTTAGTGTTTTAAGAAGTTTAAGGATAAGTTTGAGCCTGGAGAAGAAATGAAGCACAAAGGAAGAAAAAGGAAAACAAAATCTGAGGACACAGTTGGCTTCCTCAAAGTTAGACGCTAGTTTGCCATTCAGCAGTAGGATCAGCAGGCCACTCTACCTTATGGTAGCTTGAAAATTATAATAAATCATTCATTTTTGTTTGAGAGCTCACTTTATTACAGAACGTGTGGGGCGACAAGTGGCAACGAAATACTCAGAAGGGCACAAGGAGAGCTGCTTTTTGGTCTGTGCTCCCTGTGGACATTATGTTTATTAACTTCTATTTTACTTTCAAGGAGAAAGTTGTGCCCGGTAATTTTGTGTCTCTTCTTTGTCAGTTCCTGAGAGATGCTCTCACAGATAGGGTGCCAATTATATTGACAGATCCTGTTCCATGAATTCCACGGTGATGTGGCTTATCCTTGCCCTCTCCCACCTGCTAAGGGCAGATCATTAAAGCAGGTTGAGAGACATCATCAGAAAAGGGTCACAGCCAACAAGATGGGGGAGGGGTACATTCTCTATTAATCATGATCCTCCTTGGAACCAAGCGAGTTCCAAGGATGAAACTCAAATAGCACAAGACTTCTCAGAAGCACAAAGGTGTGAGAGACCAGAGAAAAACTGAGAAAGGGTCCATGCTGGTCTCATTCAAATAAGATTGACTGCAAGGCAAGCCTCCAGTTCTGGCTTGGCTTTGTTATTGCTATTTGATTTTTTTTTAAATAGTGCATTTTTTTCTAGTATGATTAATTAAAGTCTGGGTTGAGTATAAAACCACCACTTGGCAATAGTTTCTACTACTTGGGAGCTGAAGGGTCTGATTTGGGTCTTATCCTTCATAATTAAAGGCACTCATATGATATTAACTTGGCTGGACAACTGTGCCAAAATTAAAATAGCTCTGAGCCATTATTTTTGTCTTTCAATAGCACATATTAAATTTAGAGTTAATATGCTCTATCAATTTGTACCTGGTAGAGGGTGTTAAATTTGGGCAGTCTTTCCAGAGGGCTCTAACATGATTTCAAATATCATTAAAAATGTTCATACATATTCAACAACCTCTTGTCAAGTTATTTTTTAAGGAAATATTTGAACAAATGAGCTAAGATGTATATAAAAGATGTTCCTTACAGTATTGTTTATAATAGTTAAAAGCTGTGAGCCTTTTAAGTGTACAAAAAGTATTGAATAAGTAAATATACAGCCATTAAATTACGTCAATCTACATTTACTAATGAGAAAATGTTGCTTTGTGAGAGAAACAATTTGCAGAATCACGTTTGTAGTGGGAGCTTAACTTTTACATATGAGATATATGCATACATATTATATGTATATATAAGAATAAACAATAAGATGTGAACAAAATACTCTGTGTAATAGGCCTAATAATGCCTTTTTTCTTGAATATTCTTTTTGTTCACATTTAAAATTTTTTCTACTATAAACATGGATTACTTATAAAATGAAAAAAAATCTGCTACGGGATTTGCCACTCAAAGCACTCTATATGAATTTTAAATTGAAATAGCAATAAAAGTAGACAAACGCATGTGCTCTAACTAAATAAAACTAGTGCTTGTAATATACTGGCTGAGCATCTTTTGCATTAATATGTGGCATGAGGACTACCCACGAGATGCTTTAAACTGCATTATTTATCTCTTGCTAATGTGTTTGCCTTGAATTGCATTTTATCTTTTATTTATGTGAAGACTTATCAGTTTATATTCACATATTTTCTTATTTCCCATTGTGAATTAATGACATTGACAACTATAAGTAATATTAATAGTTAATTTAAAATTGATGTTCTATTAATCAAAAGAGATGATGATCACTGATATACAAGGACATAGGAAGACATTAAACAATTTAGTTTTTTCTTTATTCTCCAATCTCTTCCAATAGCCTCTAATATAGTATTACTCATCTAATAAACAGAGAGACAATGATATTGCATTTAGCTACATATATTCATTTTATTCATTCCCTAATAGATATTTTTGGAGCAAATACAATGAATAAGGTAGTGAGATTAGGGATACAGGGTATATAAAGTCACAGTTCATTACTTTGAAGAGCTTAACTCTAGGTTGGTGGTATTTACATATCATCCTAGTCTGTGTATGATAGGAATAGCATGAAGTATGAACATGAGTCTATGAGAGTTAGGAGACAGGAGAAATTCAGACACCTAATCAGACTCCATAAAATTTGGCTGGACATTGGAGGGTTGGTGGTGCTTCTCTAAGTGGAAATTGGAAGAAGAGATTTTGCATAGAGGGTTTGTCACAAGCTATGAAGTAAAACCAGGAGATTGAAAGTGTATTTGGAGAGTGACTTTCTGGATTGCCAATGGCATGATTTACATATAAATAAGCGATTATTGGAGAGGTAGATGTGGGTCAGTATATGGAGACTTTGAACGCTAAGTAAAGAAGCTGGCAGTCTGTTTAATAATCCTTCAATAAGGTGAGGAGGCTGTATCATTTGAATAGGATACTGGTATGATGAACTTGTGCCATGAGAGAATCAGTCTGGTAATACCTCAAAGGATGACTGGAAAAAGATGTCTATTTTTCAATGTCCTGATTATCATCAGAAACTTATCAATAGCAAATTACCTAGTTTCCCAGTTTGTAATTTTTATTACTATCTTTTTCATCAACTTGGTATATATATTCAGAGTTGCACTGATAAGAGATATATTTACTTGAGGAAGAAAAAGCAAGGGAGATCATGAAGCTAAGCTTCAACACTTTATTTTTGTCCCATGTACTTTTTTCATCATTACAGTTGGATTGGGACCAAAGAAGTCATTCATACACTGGTTAAGCACTTATGCTCTAGGCTTTCTTATTCTTTATCCTATGGATAGGCTAAGAATTTTCTAAAAGTTTAAGTTCCACTTCCCTTTTAATGAGCAATTCTGTCTTTTGACTCTCTTTTCACATTTTACTATAAAGTCAGGAGAAGCCAAGTCATATTTGCAACACTTTGTTGAGAAATAATTTTAGTTATTACTAGCGAGTTCTATCTTCCATAAGACACTGGAATATAAGTACAACTTACCCAAGTTTTTTGCCGTATTGTAACAACAAGGGCTTTTCTTCCATTATCCAATAACATGTTCTTTATTTCCATCTAAGATTGCATCAGAATGGTCTTTGTCACCCACATTTCTACCAACATCCTCTTCAAGATTGCTTAGGTACTCTCAAAGAAGAGTGAGTCTTTCTCCAAAATTTTTCATTTCCTTTCTGAACTCTCCTCAGGATCGTTCTTAACACTCTGTTCATGGAAATTATGTTTTTGGTTTTTGTTTTAAACATGAACCTTAAAACTCTTTCAGTTGTTATCCATTACCCAGTTTCAAAGCTGCTTCTCCATTTTTCAGTATTTGGTACAGTAGCACTCCACTCCCATTACCAATTTCTGTCTTAGTCCATTAGGGCTCCTCTAACATAGATGGCATAGACTGGGTGGCTCATAAATAAGAGAAAAATTGTCCTTATACTTCTGGACTGGAAAGTTCAAGATCAGGCAGCCATTAGATTCAGGGCCTGGTGACAGCCTACTTTCTGGTTTATGATAGCAGTCTTCTTGCTACATTCTTACATGATGGAAGGGGTGAAGGAATAACTGGGGTCTCTTTTATAGGGGCACTAATTTCTTTCAGGAGAGATCCACCCTTATGACTTAATTATTCCCCAAGGAAACTCCACCAAGATATCATCACATTGGAGATTAGGTATCAATGCATGACTTTTGGGAGGACACAAACATTCAGTCTATAGCACTTCCATTTAAAATTCTTTGTATTTATTCTGGCATGTCCATTTACTTAAAGAGATTATTAAAGGACAGTAAATCTAGGAATTTTGTAGTTGCACTGGCATTACATAGAAAAGATCATCTATGTTCTCTGTAACCATCAAGAATTATCTCCAGGGTGGTGTTGACAGTGTTGGAGAGAATGAAAGTGAAGCAGTAGCTAAAATCTTGAAGGCATCTTTGGAAAATCCAGGGTGTATATATGACTGAAGAAGAAATGACTACATGTGGTTTGGTGTAACAACTGAATTTAGAGTTGTGGGGCTTTAAGGGAATAGAAAGGGATAGTGGTTCAGAAGGAGCAATGAGGATGGCTTAAACCCTACATCACGTAAGAGCAGATCTGTCATTATAGATACTTGGGGGAATTATTGTTTTGCCTTTATAACCAGTGCCCAGACTAAGTCAGGAAATTTTGTTCATAGTTTTCTATGATGGTGAATACATATATATTTTTTATTAATTCACCTTTTCATTGAGAATACATCTTTTCAGTCTTGGTATTGTAGGGAGGAGAACTTCAGATTTTCACTTTTCCTTGCTTTGCTCCATCTCAAGAAATTTTCTCTTGATATTGTTGATCACTAAAACCAAAGTCCCTTTGATCCTGAATTTGCTCATCTTTATATGGCTGCTGAGATGTTCCTATTCTTCAAATATGAATTTTAAAGGATGTTGATCATAAATTTTTCAGCCTTATACATACTTTGTATTAGTTGACTATAGTGCTAAATGGAAGTTCATTATTCTTGATCTCTCTTCTTGAAAGCAGACAGATAAGACATTTTATATGAATACCAAAACTTACCATGTAATATTCTTTTTTTCTTTTTAAAATTTTTGTTTATTATTTTCAGAGAGAAGGGCAGGGTGGGAGGAAAAAAGGGAGAAAAGCATCAAGGTATATTGCCTATCATCTGCTTCCAGCTGATAGACAACCTGGCTGGAGACCTGGCTTGCACCCTGGTTATATGCCCTGACTAGAGAATTGAACTAGCGACCTTTGGGTTCGCAGTCTGGCACCTATCCACTGAGCCACACCAGCTAGGGCCAACAATGTAATATTCTAAAACAATTTTGAAATTATAGCAACACAAATAATTACTGCAACATTTTCGAACTTCTGTAAAAATAGCCTATTTCCCAACAACACTTTATATATCAACATATGCAGTTCAAATATTTTATATCATTCAGACATTTCATTTCTACTTTGTGAAACACATATTGCAACTAGTCTAATTATATATAGCTATGTATGAAAGTAGTTTTCTTCTCAAATATAGAATAGTATATGGGTGTGTATAAAAGCATGATTTTTAACTATGTAAGGAACATTCAGATAATGTATTTTAATCAAATAGAAGTGATTTTCCCCCTTTTCACTGTTAAATGATGTTGATTAAATATCACTCATATTTAATTGTGTAAAGTTCTCTTTTGGGCATTACCCGTTTGAATCACATCACTTTGATTAGCCAAAAGTGTGTCCTCATTAGATGGGGGCAGGCAGGCCAGATGTCAGCTTGTACGCAGACTCTCATTTCCTTTTGCTCTTTAGGGCACTTACCTGGACATTTTCTAGGGGCCCCTGCAAAGCCTCCAATTGTCAGGGAAGCAGTACTTTCAGGCAAGGTACTTAACTCCTTTAATCCTCTACCTACCTTTGGGGTCAACCAGATACCCAGGGGAGCCCTGGGAACCATGCACTCACACACAGGATGCCTGGACAACTCATTATTCTTGCTGCAGTTGCCTAATTTCTTTCTTGAGAGTTTGGGCCATCAGAAAGGTGCTGAAACGTTGATTTGGGGTGACTCAAAATATTTATATAGACAGAGGTCTCTCAAAAATGTTTGTTTATAATTTTTTGTATTAACTCTTCAAAATCCAGTATGTACTTAAAATATGTGTAAAAATATGTATGGGTGTAAATGTACTTTTGCATGTGTTTGGTAATATTGCAATTCATATTACTTAAAAGAGTAATTCTTTAAACAAGTGAATTAACGTAGGCATTCTGGAATAATAAAAAGAACTCTTTGTATTAATATGATTTGAGAAGCTGACAAAAGGCAGTAATTAAATGGTGAATTGTCTGAATGTGAAAGGGGGAAAAAAATACACATTGGTGGTTACAGAATAGACAGAGGGATGTTAAGAAGAACAAAGGAAATAGAGAAGCCGAAGAACTTACATGCATGACTCATGGACATGAACTTGGGCATTGCTGGAGGGAATGGGGTACTGGGTGGAGTGGCGCAAAGGGGGGAAAATTGGGACAAGCAAAGGGGGGAAAATTGGGACAACTGTAATAGCAAAATAAATAAAATAGATTAAAAAAATGTTTGTTTCTAGTACATTGTAGAGGGGGTTTTCTGCCAAGTGTTATAAAAACATTACCTTCCCCTGCTATCTCCATAATCTCTCTCATTGAAAGTAAATAATGGTTGGCAAATCTCCTTTTTCATTGTTCTTTATAGAAAAGTGATTCCAGTGATTTTCCTAAGAATTAAAAAATCTTAGAAGAAGCACAATAACCTCTGTATCCAGGTTTTCTCCTTATGTCAACTTCATGGTTACTTCCAGAGGGGCTAAATGGGCCTCACTTTCCTAGAAAGTGAGTTAAGGCCACAGCTTCCATGCCCACCTTTGGTATGAGAGCCCTGAGAGGTGGTGCCCAGCTCCAGGAGCTCCCTGTGGTTCATGAGCAATAAGGCCATGTCTCTGAATCTCCTTGGAGTTAAGTGCTGAGGCCCATTGCAGGTTGATGAAAATTATGGTAAAAGCTCCATCTACATGCATGCCCTTTTCTCTTTCTTGTAGCCTAAATGCCAAACTACAGCAAGAGAGAGGCCATTTTTGTTGATTTCTGGCCCATTTAGAAACCCTGGAAATTTCCCCAGAAGCAGTTATAGGGAAATTTACAGTTCGGTTTTGCTGATGAAGTAGGTTTAGATGGAAATCAACATGTATTATTGGTTTGTGGGATTTTTCTTTCTTTGGGGTGATGGTGGTAAGTAAACAGATTATGAAAGCGGCTCTAAAAAGCCATTAAAATCTGTCCATAATGATGTATCAATGTCCTGGAGGTGAAAACATTGGGCGAAAAAGCCTCTTATTTTCCAACATTTTATTTGCTTTTCCTGGACTACTCCTATCTGAGGCTGATAAGCACATAGAAAAACATAGTTATGTAAGCATAATAGCGGTAGATACAAATCAATTCTTATCCAGTTTTTCTTCATTATGAGTGGGATCTTTGGAGATATTAATTCACTATTCACAATCCCATTGAAACAGAGAATAATGATAGAAACATGCATTTAATTATCTATTTTCTGCCTGGGAAATAAAGAAGTGCTCACAATGGTATTATTATTGAATCACCCACTAGCTCTTGAAGGAAATGACGGGGAGCAGAATGCAGGTGACCCGGGAGGCATGTTATGTTACACTCTGTGAAATAGGAAGAAGGCTGGAGAAGGATCAAAGGGTTCAGGACGCTCATCCTCCACCTTGTAAAAGACATAGATAAAGAATTGAATCTGATTCACAGCTTTTTTCTACTCTTCTGCTCAATTCATCTTGTATTTTTCACACAGGGGCCAGACGTAGTGGTGGCAAGTCTGAGAAACTGACCAGTTGCCTAGAGAAATTGCCAAAGTCTTGTTACTGCAGAAAGAAATTTGAAGGGTAAACTGAAATAAAAAAAAAGAAAAACAGAAAACAGGAAAGAAAAAAAGAAAGAAAGAAAGGGAAAATAGGTTGGGAAAGATGTACTTACTCTTTAATTGACAGTTAATTTGAATGTTTTGGTTCACATCTATGGACACAATGCTGTTGCCACTACTTAATGGGCTGAACCTAAAACAACAGGGACCCCAGCAGAGGCCGCAGACCACAAAGGGGACATCCATCCACTTCAGCAGAAGGGTAGCCAATTTGTAAAGTCAGTTTCTCCAAGCTCTTGAGCATTTTAAGCTTTCTCAAGTTTGAGTATAAAACAAACACTCATATAAATATCGATGCAGGCATTGTATTAGTTTCCTAGGGCCGCTCTGCAGTAAACCAAGTGGCTTAAACAGCAGAAGTGTATTGTCTCACAACAATGGTGGCTAGGAGTCTGAAATCAAGGTGTTGGCCAGGCCGGTTCCTGCTGGGAGCTGTGAATAAGGATCTGCCCCAGGCTGCCCCGGGTTTCTTGGGCATCTCCGGTATTCCTTGGTTTGTACTTGCATCACTCCATCTCTGCTTTTATCTTCACGTGGTGTTCTCCCTGTGTACATCTGTCTCTATGCCCACATTTCCCCTTTTATAAGGACACAATCACATGAATTAGGGCCATCTGGATGACCTTGTCTTTACCATTTGCAAAGAGATCCTATTTCCAAATAAGGTTGCCTTCACAAATACTGTGTATTTCGAACCTCAGCATGTAAGTTTTTAAAAAGATGCAATTTAACCCATAATAGGTCATGAATATAATACTTAAACTCAGCCTTTATTTTTAAAAGGCAAACAACAAAATAAAGGAAAAAGATTGCATTTAAATTTACAAAACTAAACTCTAATGTGTCAAGTCCTGGAGCCTTGGGAGCTTTTGGACCAGTAGGTTCTGATGGTGGGCAGGCCTCTGGCCTGGTGATAAACATGGACTTACACGGAGCCTTCAGAAGATCTGGCATGTTTTATTGCAAGCAGGGGCAGGCTAATGACCACAAGGTCATGCAGCTTGGGCCCTGTCTTATGCACCCTGTCCAATGGCAGCATGCTAGGTTACAGCAGGGGCAGGCTCATAGACCCATGAGAACAAAGAAGGCTGTATGTACCTTAGAACAAAGAGGCAGTGACCCAAAGGCAACACCTGTGGGTCCCTCAGGGCCACTCTGTTGATTGCCCCTGGGCTCAGTGTTCCAGGCTCTGGGATAGATTAGCTTCAAGGCTAGCTAGTGGGCAGACTCCAGCGGAAGGGCCAGCCATACACAGAGAAGAACTGGGAACCAGTCTGCCAACCTGACATAATGTAGCTCCTGAGTTATCATTGAAGAAGGCCATAGTCATTTTGAAACTGGCCATCTTATTTGCATGTGTGATATTCGGAACACGCACAGAGGAGGATGATACCTATGAAAAGTGCTGCAGGCAGAAAAGTGGTAATAGATATCATGGAATGTGATTTTACACATGACACATAGAGTGTCATGACATAGCTTCGCAAAGAATAAATGATGACTTTTTATGTTAGGCCATTTGTGTCCTTTTTTTCTACTGTTATAAAATCAAATTTGGTTCTGCATCTCCTATTGCATCCTTCTTTCCGGATCTTATCTTTTAACTGCTTTTACTCCTGAAGTTTAGATCTGAGGCAGAAATGGGCATATTCTCTATAAAAAGCATTCGTCAGGAACAAGAAATAAACATTTCCCATTGAGCCTAATTTGGTTAGGAAACAGGTGAGTGTACTTTCAGCAAGATGTAAAATTACAAACAGCTCTCTGATCTTGAAAATTATTCCTTGATTTCACCTGTATTTATCACACGTTGAATATCTTAGGAAATGAATCACCATCATGTGATTAAAATAATCTCCATATTTTAATTCTCAGAATTCCCATAGGACTACAACCAAGCTCCTATGTATATAAAAAGAGATTGCAGAAGGGTTTGAGAAGATTACAAAAAGGTAATAAAAATGTTTTCAGAACCTTAAAACACTAGTCACATTCTATGACTAAAGATCATTGGTTTAAAATTGTTAATAGAAGGTAAGAGAATGCTGGAAATATAGGCTAAGGAAATTAATTGTCTCCCCTGCCCTCCAGTATCAGTACATCAGTATTCTAAGATTATATAATATAAATATGCCCCATGTTGTATTATTTGGAGGGAATGGGCTGAGTTTTGAAAGTTTCTCAGGTACTGTGTCAACTCTCCTGAAAGGAAAATCACAGCAAAAATTGTCCTGCTGAGTTGAACTTAGACTATCGTTATGCTATCATGTTTTACTCAGGCCATAACATAAATTCATACAAAGTTAGAGAGAGTAGGGATCACTTAGTCCTCCCCTCTATAGATTAGGATGCATCAGGTTGCAAGCCAGGTCTCCAGCCAGGTCCATGGCTGGAGGCACGTGGAAGGCAATCATACATTGATATCTCTCTCCCTCTCTGCCTCTCACCCTTCCCCTCTCTCTAAAAATAATAAATAAAATCTTTTAAAACAATAGATTAGGATGCAGGTGGAATGATTTGCCCTAAACTATTTGCACTTTGGAAAGATCCTAATTTAGGATCCTAATCCAGCTCACTGGAGCCCCACACTAATGTTTTTCTTATCACATTCCATTGGTTCAGTCATGTTTGGGTCTGTGTTTGGAAAAAGGCCTTCATTTCATTCCAGGTGCTTCAAATTTATAGTCAGAGTGAGTTCTACTGCCCCTAGTGTGAAAGGATATCATTGGCCATCCCCAGATTATCTGACTAGTGTGTGTGTATGTTCAGGAGCCTGGAGAGGAGAGAGAATGAGAAAGAGGGAGAAGACAGATCTTAGCAGTGAAGTGCACTGTCAGGCATTTAGCTACGAGGAAAAATAAGAATCTTCAGAGAGATTGTCTGTTTATAACACGTGCTTATAAGATCTGACAGTCTCTCTTTCCAAATTGAATTAATAAATCATTCATAGTACTGGCTGGAATAGTTAATACACTTTTTTTGTGCCCCAGCAGAGAGGAAAATGGCCCTGCTTTCCTTAGCTTTATGACACATTAAGCTTAAATAGAATTAATGATTGAGCTTTTGAATCATAGTCACTGTGGAGAGCTCTACTTGGAGGTTCGTGAACTGTAGAAATACACAGGAGACTTTGCATATTATTAAAAATAGCTTTTTTTGGCTCAGAGAACTTTTTATAGTTGTTGAGGTAGCATTACCTGATGACATAAACTTTGTGTATGTGTGTGTCTGTAGGTATGAATTTTTCAAGTTATAATGTATGTAAAAACTATTAGAAATGTACACATTTATTATGAGTGATTTATATTATCATATAATTTGATCTGCCTTGACTCTACCAAAAATCTATGGGATAGAGACAAGGAGGGATAGAGAGAAGAGGGAAAGAAAAGAAGAGTGACAGAGAGAGAACAAATAGAAATATAATTATTGCTGGGCTTTGAGGGGCAATTTAAAGAAAAGAAGAGGAAATTTTCATCTTAAGATTCAGATTCTAAACAATTTCTGATGTTTTCTAGTCACTGGGATATTATGAAGTAGTTGAAGGTGACAGCAAAAACAATTAGATATTTTAAAGGGTGGAAATAAACACATAAATCAGATTTTCTCTCCTTTTACTTGAGCAGTTAATTATTGAAATGTTAAGTGTATTATAGCTAATGAATAATTAAATCATAATTCTAATGAATATCCGTTAGGATCTTAAAGTTAGAGTTAAACATGTTAATTTTATTGCAACAACATCAAAACATGTCTCTCTTCCCTTTGGCAAGTATTCTACTAAAAAATGCCATTTCTGTGATCAGAATATATTTTCTTCTGTCTTACAATTCTAGAACAAGAAAGGTAAATTAAAGGTTATTTCATCTATTCTTCTGGCTTTAGAATAAACCACATCTAAATTATACCAAGTAGATTTTTAAAGACCCTCACAACAAATTTACTTGTTTTGTTTCCTTTAACAATGCATATTTGCAAAGACATTATTCCTTTGCAAGGATGTAATGAACATTATGTATTTTTTAAAAGCTAGAGTGATACCTCTTTAGTAAAAATAAGTGAACTTTTTGTCCAAAACAAGTCTCCATGCCCATGTCAGCACTACAAAAATGGACATTTCACTTAATCATTAGATTTTTCAGAATCCTTGAGGTTTTATTTTGTTCTTTTATTTTTATGTAGGTATTCTACAGATCATCAAAACAAAAGACATTATTCAAGGAGGAAAACAGGTAAGGAGGTAAACTAAAATAAATATTTATAATTTATCAAATGATGAACAACTAAAGGAAACTTAAAAATAACACATAATTAAACAGGAAAGAAGGGATAGCCTTTGTAGAGATCAGTTTATATTCTTCTCCCTAGACATTTGGGAGATAAATATTATTTACCTTTTTTACATGAACATTTTTCTCTACTCCCCACTGAATATTATTTTCTAAAATCTAGACATTCAGAAGATCAGGGCCTGAAATATGGGGGAAAGTTTAAGACTCCTAAGATAGGTTACTTGAGTAAATAAATATTCATACACACTTGTCCAAGACAGAAGACTGTCTAATCTAGGAAAACATTGTAGTTTCCAGGAAACAGAAACTGGAAATCCAAAGCATATGTGTTTACTAAATGTTCTGGCCATTCAGCAAAAGTTAATATAATCACTGGACACAATCTTAAGTCATCAAATTTAACAGGAACACCACTCACTCCTTGTAAACCACTTCTCAAATATGACCTTTTCCAAGTGGAATGAGAGAAGCTGTAATTTTGATTGCAAGGTAAAAACAAACAAGCAAACACTTTTGTCTTCTTTTTATATCATGAATATTTATTTAATATACTAGATCAATTGCATTTTTTTAGCCAGCAGCACATAAAAAATAGACTTAACCCTCAATGTACTATCCAATCTTTACCAAGTGCTCTCAATGTTTTTTCTGAATTAATCAATCCTTCAGAGTTTTCTCTCCAAATCAGATTTTTGTTTCTTCTTTCGGGGAAGCTGAGTTGCTGGCAACATGCAAAACTTTTGCCATTCTCAACTTATAACTTCATATCAATGATAGATGACAAATCAATCAATTTAGAATGTAATCCAGTAGAAGTATGAGAGGGGGAAAAAAAGAAGGCACTGAGTTGTGATCTATTATTAGCTTTTAACTTTTCCTACCATCTGGATCTCAAGATAGCAAATGAGTTTGTTTTCCTATCTATGGAGTCCAAGATAGTTGTATTAAAAATCTTTGCCAACCACTAGGGTAAATGAGATATTTGATGTTAGTTTATGGATAGGAGGGTGGTGGGGTAGTGCAGTGGGAGAGAGAAAACAGGGAAGATGCTTTTCCCCTCTAAAGACTAATGACTTGCTATACACATAATCTAAGGTATTCTCACACACCATTCACATTGATCTAAATAGAGTAAGTTACCAATTGCATACAAGACATCTATCTGGGCAAAATGAGATGACACAAATGTGCAAATGGAAAGTTAAGTAGGCAGAGTGCTAAATATGTTTCTAATGATAGACGGAAAGCCTATAAGGTATGCATCAGTCAGGGTTCTTCAGAGAAACAGAACCAATAGGAGAAAGAGAGGAACCGAGAGAGATCAATTCAAGAAGTTAGCTCACATGATTGTTGGGGCTGGCAAATTGAAAATCTTCAGAGCAGGGGGCCAGGCTGGAGGTCGGGGCAGAGTGGATGGTGCAGCAGAGTCTGAAGGCAGGGTAGAGGCTGGATCCCTTCTTCCCTGGGAAACCTCAGTGCTTTCTCTTAAGGAGGGTCATTTGTTTTACTCAGAACAACTGATATAAATGTTAATCACATCTTAATAATTACCTGTACAGCAATATCTAGACTGATGTTTAACCAAAAACCGGGTTCATGATCTGTCTAGCCAAGTTGATACACAAAATTAACCATCTCAGGGTAACAGCATCAAGCTATTACTAAATTGTTTCAAGAACTTACTGTAAACTGTTAATCACAACACACCGAGGCAGAGTGCTGGGTTTGAAGGTAAGAGATCCAGGATTTTATTCCCTAAGATATTGCCAGTATTTTTTTTCCCCTTGGGAAATCAGGCAGATCAGGGTAATATAAAATGAGGTAGAGAAATCAAAGAAAGAGAGTTTTCTCATTGTTGACATTGAAGAAATCCTATAAGCAATTGAATACCTGTATATACATCTAGAGCAACTATCAGTGGGTGGTTACTTGAGATCACTTACATACGAATGGCAGCTGAGGTCCTGTGAATGACCCAAAGGGAGAGCTGAAATAAAAAGAGTGTTCCCAGGGAACAGGAAGAAGTAAAGAATGAAGATCAGAGTAGCATATAAAGAAGTAGTAATGGGAGGAGAATGACAATGAGATAAAGAGAATGAGAACCTGGATAAGCCATGTTATGGAGGTCAAGGCAGTAGAGGAATTTAAGATGAGAAAAGTGTTCAATAATGTCAAACATCAAAAGGAAGTTATAGAAAGACAAGGTCTGAAAACATCCCATTGGATTTGGCATTCAGTTGGTTAACAGTACCTTTTGCTAATAGAGTTTAAATAATGACTTAACATGGGTACTCTTATCTTGTATGAGGTTTTGTGTTGTGGTTTGCATGTATTGTTATACCTATGAGACAGGTATTGTTATCTTTGTTCTTATTTTATAGATGCATAATTATTTTCAGAGATTGTAGCTGGAGGGGAGATGCTTGTTTGAGATCTATTTTCAGATATGAGAAATTGTGCACGGTTGTAGCTACAAGAAAGGGATCAAGAGGAAAGGAAAAGGTACAGATGTAGATGACAAAAAAACCCAAAGGAGCAAGACCCCAGGGGAGTCACAAGGTTGTGAGCCTGAGGGGACCCCTGGAGAGACAAACTGGACACTGGCAAGTGATATCTCTTCCCCTTAGATTGAATAGAAGTAATTGTGAATAGAAAACTAAATGTTTAAATGTGAGGTGGAGTAGGGTGAGGGATTGGTTAGAATGAGTTGGGAAAAAATGAATGCTTCCAACTGTTCCGGAAAAGGTCCAGGAATAGATAATGTAGTACCCTGATCAGCACATATTTTTCTTGAGTTCCAAGTTCTGGTTCTACCCCTTGCCTCTCTCCCTCTCCCTGGATGCCTTTCAGGACTCAGGCCATATATCACCCTGTAGAAAATTCTTTCCTGACCACCTTCTCTGGAGAAGAATTTACTCATATTCTTAATCTCATGACATCAGGATTGGTTCATATTTTGTGTTTACTTTGTTCCCTATGTCCTTTTTCCCTGCTATAAAGAAAAATCTTCATGTGGGTACCTCTGTATGGTTTTCACTGCTGTATTTCTTAACTCCTGATATAGTGCTTCTAGGCACATAGTAGGTCCTGAACAAATATGAATTGAATGAAATAATTGAATGCCCTCTCTTTTTATTCAGTAGCTATGTGACCTTGGGCAAGATAATTTAACTTCATAGGCCTCTGTTTTATTATTTGTATAATAGAAATACTTATCATCCTATCAGAGGGGCCTCATGAGCATAATAGAAAATGATGAGCATAACAAGCTTATTTTTTCTGGTATATAATATGTTCAATTATTTTGTTGGGTAGGGGAGTGCTAAGGCTTAGGGGTTTTTGTTAAAAAGAAAAAGTAGGTTAAGATTTCAGAGGGAGCTCTTCAAAATGATAATAGAATCCAGACTGAGCTCTTTCTCTCTTCTAGGACTGATGATGGATCAGTGTACTGTAGAATGTTGATTGACAATGAGGACAACAGAAGGTACACACCAAATGGAAGTAGAGCTTAAAAATATAAGCCCCTGGCTTCAAGAAAAGAAGATTAGAAGGGAATTCAAACCAAGTAAAATTTCCTTTCAGACAAGTGCTCTCTGAACTGACCTGCCGAAATAGAAAAGTCCCTGTCAATACCACATCTCATTACATCCTAGCTTGATGGAGTTTAATACCTGGCAATATGCTCCATTAATCAAATTTAAGGCAGTAAGACCAGGATCTGGGAGTTTTAACCTGAGTCACATCTCCCCAGGTAAATAGGAATGTGTTTTTCTATAAATTGCTTTGAGGTGCCCTGAGATTTCTTTAATCTAATCACAAGAAATGATGGCCAATATCTTATTTGATGGAGCCAGGATGGCATATCCTTTATCTTCTTCCATTACATTTCCCACCAGATAATAAGGCTTCATAGGCTTTGGATTAAAACACACATTACTGCTACCACAAAGGAAGGAGGCAAAGAAAAGTTTGCTACCTGTTTGCTTTGGCTTAGCAAGTGCTAGAAGTTCTCTGCTGTCTGAACATGGGACTGGAAAGTGAATAATTTCACTGTGATCCAGTCTGTCAGCTTTGATCAGACTGCACACCTCCAGGGTCTTTTATTATTTGGGAACCAGTCTGTTCCCAAATAATATTTGAGAACCAGTCTGAATCCCTCAACCACAAAGAGTGCTTAGTGGCATCCTGAACCCCACCTGGATTTGTTTACTCACATTTCAACTAGACTCCGTTTAGATCTAGTAGTAGCAAAAATGCCTCGCATAATGTAATTTTATCTCAAGTTATACATATCTTTGTATATAGAAGATATATATTCTTCATTCATCCTTGACTAGCACAGAAACATCAAAGCCATCATTATTCAATTTGCCAAGTTATTTTTTCTCCCTCTTTAGTTATTAATAATGCATAAGCAGAGAGATCTTTGAGCTTTTTCTAGATGGTTTATCTCTTTATTCTTCCTGTTTCCTCAGCATGAAAATTTATCAAAGCTACCTCTCTAATCTATTGTTCTTAGCCTCCAATGCTCTTTGTCAGATGCTTATCTTTGAGGTTTTAAGCATTTAAAAATACCCTTTTAATCTCCCTTTATCTCATTGCACTGTATCTGGCTACAGGCTCCTTCTTGTTTACGTCCAGGTCTGAGTGCACAGACAGAAGGATGGATGGGATTCAGCGAGCACTTTCCCAGCAACCTCTGGGAAATGTTCACTGGACATCCACCTGCTTCTCAAAGACAGTGTTAGAGCAACAATTTTCCCTTTCTAACCTCAAAGTGGCAAAATCCAATATCCTGATCCTGCATTTATTCTTCACCCCTCATGTTTCCTAGCCAGGAAGGGCATATCTAATTTTCACCAAATTCAGCCACTGTCCCCCACACCTTGGCTGCTGGTTAGACATCTAAGTAAGGCATAAGTAGCAAGCCGAACTTTCTTTTTTGTTTGTTTGTTTCTTTTTTTCAAAAGTGGGTCTTCCTGTAAAAACAGGAAGACGTACTAGACAAATTCAAAAAGAGCTGTAAGCACTTGAACTTTCTTATACCACCCCATCCTCTCAAAGGCCCTGATGCCAACCATCCAAGAGCTGTGTAAAAGCCACACCAAAAACTTACACCCACATTTCAGTTGTATACTCATTTGATGCTCAAGTTTTCCATATTCATCATTTTTATGTTCATACCAAGTCTTAGCCATTTCCATGTGCTCCATTCTTCCTCTCTTAAATTTAGTCACATATACTTGAACATTCCACAACCTGTGCTTTTTAAAATTGGCTGCGCATTGGAATCACTTAGGGAACTTAAAGAGAATTTCCATTGCCTGGTTCCCCATCCCAGGCCAATTAAATTAGAATCTCCAGATGGGGCTCCGGCATCAGTATTTTATATTATAATATGAAGCTAAGGTTTGAAAAACTATTGTTAGCCCATTATTACCTAGATGTTATGTGATTTCTGCCTAACTTACTATTAGGTAGTGTTTGTAAAAGCTCTTTTGCTTTCTCTGAAGTTCCGCTCAGTTCGCTCAGATGCTTTCTCTAAAGGTTGGTGCAGACAGCCTGATGATCAGAATTAATGCGCCCTCACATCCAATTCTCCCGGGGATCACAGCATACAGTCACCATTCCCTTGTATTCACCAGCAGAAACTTAGGAGTTGGACTAATTAATTTAGTAACGTCCATCTAATTTTATCAAGGAAGAGAAATTGCTAGAGAGGTATGAAAAGCAAAGGGGCAGAGAGGCAATTCACTTATCCAAAAATAGCAATACCGAAAAGCAGTATTTTCTTTGTCATCCATCAAGTCATTGACTAACCCAAACTCTGCATGTTCAGAAGAAAACATAATTCCTCTTTGCTTAACAGTCATGCCTTAGTCACACGCTGCCCTGCAAAAGCGGTGTTGGGTTCAAGGTCTGCACCCTGCCACTGGAATATGTTTAGAGTTATTCAGAGAAGGTGCTTACCTGCAGCTACCGTCATGTTGTGGAACCAGATGGCTTCAGGATGCAGTCCTCTCCACGCAAATGGTACTCACCTAGAGCCTTGCTTGGAATATAAATTGAAACATCACTTCACAATAAACTATACGTGTTCAGTGGTCAATACCAAACTCTAATTTTCTCAAGTTAATGTGTTCTAATGACAGGTTCCCAATGCAAGCTGTAGACAGTTACATGCAAGATTATAAATCACAGTGATGTCTTAGCTCTAAATTATTAATCTTTGCTCCCCCCCACATTACATAATTGATAATGACTATATTGACAGTTCCAAGAGGGCTCCAGAGATGGATCTGTTCAGTGGAAGAAAAAGCATGACTACCGTGGAGTGCAGCAAACAGTGCTGGAATGACATGCTGTGTATTCTAATGAGTGAATTCTATAACCTTTCATTGCATCCTTGAGTTCTGCAGACCTTTCCTTCTCCCAAAAATTTTAGTTGTGGTCAGAAAGTAACAAAATAAATATCTTTTTCCCTTGGATATTTATTCCCTGTGTGTCTTCAAGTCATTTTTGATGGCTTGACTGACAGGAAAATACAAAATACCTCCCATTAGGGTCTACAGATCCAATAAAGCTATATGAGAGAGAGCTGTAGTGAGTGTATTCTTCCCAGCAGATTCATGTTCTTTATGCATTTATCCTGTTTGGTAACAAATGGAAGGTAGAAGAAAGGGTAAACAAGACAATTTAGGTCAGAGAAGTTGCCCAGGGGCCCACCACATTGACTAAATTTTAAAAATGCATGTCTTCCTTGGAATGGAAATTGTATTCTTTGACGAAGGAACATTTTTCCCTATGAGCTTAGCCGGCTTCCTCCAACAGGGAAGATAAATGCAAATTATTTTACAGTTTTACTTAGGACAAAAGTCTGGTCTAGAGGGAGCAATCTACTTGCATGTGACTACTGTGTAAAGTATATCCACAATAAATTTTTCTCTGTACAGCTGGAGCATTCCCTAAGAGGCAACTGGCTTTTCATATTTTCACTATAAATATGAGCAAATTGTTAACATCTCAGTTGATCATTGTGGTTTACAGCTTTTCATTTTATACACAGAGCAGGGCTGGAGGGCTCCCTGTCCACTCCACACAGAAGAGGGCACCTGCCATTTAAAACAGGTCACTTGCCTTAAACAGATCACATTGTCTTTTCCTCTCATTTCTTACCTGTAATTCAGAGGACCAAGTTATGGATAATTTCTTTGAAATTATTTCTATCATTATCTCAGGAGCCCATTTAACATTTAGATGCTGTAAATTCATTCTGTTGTCTTCCTCATGTCTCTGATACTCACATGTCCTCTTGCTAGATCACACATTAAAAAAAATTAATTTATTGTCATTCTATTAGAGTTGTCCCATTTTCCCCCATTGCTCTCCTGCCCAACCCACCACACCCCCTTTCCCACAGTCAATCCCCACCTTGTTGTCCACGTCCATGGTCATTCTTACTAGTTCCTTGACTAAATCCTTCCCCTTCTTCTCCCTTCTCCCACCCCTCCCGTCACCTTCAGTCTGTTCCCTGTTTCCATGTTGTTTTTTTACACCTAAAACATTCATTGCTTTTCCCTTCAGTTTATTGCTATAAATAGAAACTCATGCCCACGTGAACTCACAATGTATAACTATTCTATATACTATTATAAAGCCATCCCTATATGGTACTCCATGGGTAACAACACTACATTTGGTGTCAAGCGGAAAGCTGTTGGAAGTATTCTCTGTGTTGATTATAGGAATCAAAACACTTCTGATGATTTTTTAGCAGCATATGTATATGTTGGAAACTTCTCAAGTAAGGAATGATTCAAGTTCCATGACAATGCAAGGTCCTTTATATACTTGATTGCCATCTTTATTGCATCACAAAGTCAAATTGTGACTAGCCATGTACAAAAATAACATAAGAAATATAATTGTATAAAACAAAAATGTAGACTTTTTCTAGGTATACTTTCTCTCATACATTGGTCAATGTATAAATAAAGTTAAAATATTCATAATTTTGAGTTTAGTACAATAAATGTGCAGACATAAGAAACCGTAAAACAAATTAATCAAAATCAGCATCTTGCTTTTCATATCATTTTGATTAGTCTCTTTTTTGTTTTGTTTTATTTATTTTTTTTGTTTGCCTTTTGGAGTTTTTTTGGGTGGTGTTATTAATTAAATAAGGATACCATTAGACTGAGCTGGCTCTGAGGTATAGTAGCTAACTTGACGAAACCACACACCAGGCTTGTAAGTGCTTCAACATTTGCAAAATCAAAAACTAAGGACAACAAATTCAAAGATGAAACTAGGCTTTAAGGTATAGCCAGCCCTGGCTGGGGTGGTTCAGTGGATTGAGTGAGGGTTGGCCTGTGAACCAAAGGGTCACGGGTTTGATTCCTGGTCAGGACACAAGCCTGGGTGGTGGGCTGGTTCCCTGGTTGTGGGTGCATGAGAGACAACCACACACTGACGGTTCTCTTCCTTTCTTTATCCCTCCCTTCCCTACTCTCTAAAAATAAATAAACAAATAAAATATTTAAAAGGAAAAAAAGGCATAGCCAATCAATAATTTATTTGCTTTGCTCCTGCTCTTTTTCTATGGAAGGCTTCCTAACCCCTGGCTCTGGCACACTCCTAACCACTTCTGGTTTGGCACTGCCCAATGTGAATCAGTGTTTTCTCATATAAAATTAAAATATTGTTGACTCAGTTCATCTCCTTAGGAAAAAAAATCACCTTCATATAAACTAATGTCTTGTGAAAAACAACTTACCCTCTTGGGAAAATTTAGCCCATTCCAATATATACCAGTTTTGAAAACTATAATTTTTCATGTGCTAGCAAAAATTTAAATGTATTTGTGTGTCAGAAAATAAAATAATTTCACTGAGTTTACATTCAAAAGCATTTTTGATATTATTAATTGAAAGACTTTACAGAAAATGTTTCAGAATATCCTGATTATATATTTTTTATTTCATTGTTACCATTACCCTTAAGCCCCTTTCTACTTCCCTTCTCCTAGCAATCACCACACTGTTGTCCATGCCCATGAGTCCTTTTTCATTTTTGCTCAGTTCTTTCACCCCTTAATGTGCACCCCTCCAGCTGTCATCCTGCTCTCCATCTATGAGTCTATCCCCATTTGCCTTGTTAGTTCAGTTTGTTCATTAGATTCCACATATGAGTGAAATCATATGGTATTTGTCTTTCTCTGACTGGCTTATTTCACTTAGCATAATGTTCTCCAGGTTCATCCATACTGTAGTAAATGGTAAAATTTTCTTCCTTCTTTATAGCCAAGTAGAATTCCATTGTGTAAATGTCCCATAGTTTTTATCCACTCATCTACTGATGGACCCTTGGGTTCCTTCCATAGCTTGGCAATTGTAAATAATGCTGCAATGAACATAGGAGTGTTTATGTTCTTTTGAATTAGTGTTTTGCGTTCCTTCAGATATATTCCCAGAAGTAGGATCAATGGGTCAAAAGGCAGGTCCATATTTAATTTTTGGAGTTATTTCCATATAGCTTTCTCTGGTAGCTGCACCAATCTGCATTTGCACCAACATTGAACTAGAGTTCTCTTTCTCCACATCCTTGACAGCACTGTCATTTTAAAATTTTTTAATAATAGCCATTCTGACAGTGTGCGATGGTATCTCGTGGTTTTAATTTGCATTTCTCTGATGACTAGTGGCATGCACCATTTAAAAATTAGTTTTTGGCCATCTTTATGTCTCCTTTGGAAAAATATCTGTTCAGGGCCTTCACCTATTTTTTAATTGGGTTGTTTGTTTTATTGTTGTAGAGTTTTGTAGGTACTTCATAAATTTTGGATATTTATCCCTTATCAAATGCATTGGTAAATATATTCCCCAATTCTGTGGATTGTCTTTTTACTTTGTTGACAATTTCCTTTGCTGTGCAAAAGCTTTTTAATTTGATGTAGTCCCATTTGTTTATTTTTTCTTTTATTTACCTTGCCTGGGGAGGTACATACAGTAAAAAATTGCTACTAGCAATGTCCAAGATTTTGCTGCCTATGTTTTCTTCTAGGATTTTTATGGCTTTAGGTTTAACATTTAAGTCTTTAACCTACTTTGAATTTATTCTTGCTGTGTGGTATAAGAATGTGGTCTAATTTTATCTTTCAGCACATATCTGTCTAATTTTTCCAACACCATGTATTGAATAAACTATCTTTGTCCCATTTATATGCTTGCTTCCTTGTCAAATATTAATTACTATAAAGGTGTGGGGTTATTTCTGGCTCTCTATTCTGTTCCACTGATATATATGTTTGTTTTTATGCCATAGCAGGCTGTTTTGATAACCATAACCTTGATGTATAGTTTGATATCAGGTAGTGTGATTCCTCCAACTTTGCTCTTCTTTCTCAGGATTGCTGTTGCTATGCAGGGCCTTTAGTGGTTCCATATAAATTTTTGAAATATTTGTTCTAGTTCTGTGAAATATGTCATTGGTACCTTGATAGGAATTACACTGAATCTATAGATTGCTTTGTAGTATGGACATTTTAATAATTTTAATTCTTCCTTTGCATGAACACAGTATGTGCTTCCACTTATTTCTTTCACATCCTTGGTTACATTTATTCCTAGGTATTTTATTCTTTTTGAAGCAATTATGAATGGGACTGTTTTTTTAAATTTCCTTTTCTGTTAAATCATATTGGCATGTAAAAATACAACTGATTTCTGTATATTAATTTTGTATCCTACTACTTTGCTGGATTCATTTATCAGTTCTAGTAGTTTCTTGGTGGAATCTTTGAGGTTCTCTATGTTATCTTATCATCTGCAAATAAAGACTATTTTACTTCTTCCTTTACAATTTAAATGCATTTTATTTCTTCTTTTTGTCTGATTGCTGCTGCTAGGATTTCCAGTACTAATTTGTGTAAGAGAGTTGAAAGCAGACACCTCTGTCTGATTGCCAATCTTCAGGGAAACACTTGTAGTTTTTTACCATTGAGTATGATGCTGACAGTGGGTTTGATATATATGGCCTTTATTATGTTTAGACATGTTCCTTCTATTCCCACTTTGGTTAGAGTTTTGATCAAATTCGGTGCTGGGTTTTAATAGCTTTTTCTGAATCTTGATATGATCATGTAGGTTCATCCTTCATTTGGTTAATGTGGTGAATCACATTTATTGATTTGAGAATGCTGCACCCCACACTTCTCAGGGAGCGCCCCTTAACCACTGAAGTATCCCTCCAGCATTTCAGTTGCTACCCATGGAAGCCCTGCCAGTCCTTCTGAATCTCCTCTGTACTTCCTACCAGTCACATGTGGTGAAGTGGCTTCTTTGATCCCTCTGTGGTGATAAGGCTTCTCTCTAGCTTGTGTTCAGTTGGTTATTCTGGATGATCTCTACAATTTAGCTGTAATTCCAGATTGGTCCTGGTAGGAGATTAGTGTAGCTTTAATTTACTCCTCCACCATCTTGGCCCCACCGGGTCACACATCTTGATATAGTAGTTTCAAGGTCATGGGTAAAGCCCAGGAGGTTTTACACTTTGCTCTTGTGTGGTGTTAAGAAGGTCACCTTATGTCATTAAGTCTTGTTCTTATATATGGACAGTAGTAACAATAATATGTGCTCAAATATATCAGTTATAGATGAAAGTTCTTTGAAAGAAATGTAAGCCTATGTTGTTATTGATATTGTTGAAGGCAACATGGTCCCAGATAAATACGTAGAAGTTGGTGAGCAGTGAGTGTCCTTGAGTTTCCTTAACAAAATTCATTAAACCTTGAACATTAAACTTTGCATTCCTTTGTCTCTCCATTATCTAACTCATTTTAAATGTTTTGTACTTACTGTACCTAGTGTTTTTATTTTCTAATTGTCAGTATAGATAACACAAAAATATTCTGTCATCATCTGTTACCCTTAAATTGTTTCATGAGTGCTTCATTTTTGTTTTTTTTCTCAACCACATAGCACCTACCCACACAGTCTAGAATAGTGCAATGTAACAGATTCTGTTTTTTTTTTTTACTATATTTTATTTATTTTGCTATTACAGTTGTCCCAATTTTCCCCACTTTGCACCACTCCACCCAGTACCCCATTTCCTCCAGCAATGCCCCCCTTAGTTCATGTCCATGAGTCATGCATATAAATTCTTTGGCTTCTCTATTTCCTTTGTTCTTCTTAACATCCTTGTCTATTCTGTAACCACCAATGTATACTTTTTTGTTGTTCTTGATGATAGAGCTAACATAGCTAACAGTCCCATATATTATCTTCACTTCTTGTATGAGTAGAAATAAGGTTTATTATATCTTTTTTAGTTAAGACTGGGATATAATACATGTGCTGATGTAGTAAGAATTAACCACAGCCCAGATGAGGACACTGGTATGAATTTCATTAGTATAATTAGTTTCTGCTAAAAGATGCATAATTTGTAATTTTTGACAGAGAAAATAAGTTATATTTTAGTCTAAATCCTTGATCTGATATCTATGGCAAGAATGTGTATTGCATTTTGAGACATAATATCCTAATTCAACTAATCTACATTTATGCCACTAAGGTTTTTCTCCTATTTAAATAAATATTAAAGAATTAATACTCTGCATTTTAATGAATATATTAATCTTCTAATGTTCATGAATGCCATAAATTGGAATAGATTTAAGCTATGGTGAGATCACTGCTAAATCATTTCCAGTTGTATAATCAATTTATGGAAAGAAGATTGACCTGAGGTTACTCAGGGGAAAATATTCATTCATTCTGCAGATGAATTGGAACACTTAGGCTAATAACATAACAGCAAAAACTAATTGGACACCAACCATTAGGGAATGACTTTGGTTCTATATCTTTTAAGTTCCCCTGATATATATAATTTATATTTATATACATATATATAGCATATTTATATTATATGTATGGGACACTTGACTTATTTCTAATATACTGATTTTCTTTATACATATATATACTTAAAAAAATTTAATCTTATATATTCCTCAATTTGATAATACCATGGTTTTTTCTTGTTTCAACATTTCTCTAAAAGAGGAAGTTTATAGAAATGTTTAGATACTAGTTTCTAAAAACAAGTTGAAGGTTTGCAATCCCACTTGGTGATGATAAATCCCACCTGTTGACCTGCTTTTGCTGATCATTTGCTCTATTGCTAGAGCTCTTTTTTTTGCTCTTTAGGAAAACCCTCTGTACTCAGAACCAGGCCATCCTCATGCTTTAGTCTAACTCTGAATAGTACCCCATATTGAATTATTAGATATTGCTTCCATTGCCAAGATTTCTTTATTTTTCTACTCTCCCTCTCTTTCTTCTTTCGTGCATTAAGACAGTGTCTCCTATTTTAGTATTCGCCCAACTGCCTTTATTCTGTAACCACAAAGTAAGTGTCTTTAACTCATAAATACTTTCAGATCATCCAAACTCTCCTGTTTATGACCATCAGCCGGCTTGCTAGGACCTTTCAATTCACCAGAAGAGCAATCTGAATAGCACTAGCTATTCTTACTTTGACATGGGTGTCATTATTGTTCTAAGATACGGTTAATGAGCAACCACCAACTAATCTACCTATTTTATGTCCTGTTGAAAATTAATTAAAACACTTTTACTATCATTTGTGATTATTAGCCATAAGCACTTCTGATTTTCTAGAGAAGTGATCTGAAAAGGAACATTAAAACAGTAAAGGGTGGGAAATTGATTTAGTTTGGTAAAGGTTGCATGGTTTTCTGTCAGTCTATTCAGGCTGCCATAACAAAATACCATAGACTGGGAAACTTATAAACAACAAATACATATTTCTTATAGTTTCAGAGGCTAGAAGTCCAAGATTAAGGTGCTAGCCAATGTAGTGTCTAGTGCTAGTCTGCTTCTTGGTTCATAGATGATCATCTTTTAGCTGTGTCTTCACATGTTGAAATCTGAAGTCTGTTTCATAAGGGCACTAATCACCCATCATGATGGGGATTAGGTTTCAACACATAATTTGGGAGGGGGCACAAACATTCAGTCTACAGCATCAGGTTATAGGTATAATTGCTAAATAAACTCAAGTATTTCTCTCCCCCGACCCTTCTGATTAATTCATTCATGTAGTCCATATCTATTGAATATATCTAATTTATAGTAGTTATTCAGTAAAATCAGTTGCTAAGTATTATGAGAAATATTTAAATCACTATATGCTTTATGTCCTGAAGGTTTTCTTTTAACAGTTTATTCTTGCTAAGGGAATGCTATGCAGTATATGAAGAATACAGTGAGATCCTAATGAAGAAGGCATGGAATCTGTACTCAAGGACCTTGTGATCTAATAGTAAAGCTCAAGTGTTTATACCAATAACAATCTGCCCCTCTTTATGACATATTATTTTAAAATGTAAAGATTTGCTCAAAATATCGATTTAATAATCAAATGGTGCTACAAGTCAAATTGCAAAATAAGAACGTTCTTCTGATGCACCCCTCTTACTCATAATATTCTCCCGCAAGCTATTTCTTTTCCAAATCCTCTCATCTGTTTCCCCATTATAATTACCTGACAGTGTTGATTCAATTGATATTCAGGCTTCATCTAATCGAAATTTGTTGATACTATACCTTGATTACATCTCCTTCTTTTATTTCCCAAGAAATTATAACCCCTCCCTTCCAGACTATGTCCCCCTAAAATTCGTATGTTGAAATTCCAACCCCCAGGCTCCACAGAATGTAATAGCATTCAGAGTAAAGGCCTTTAAAGGGATGAGGTAAAATGAAATCATTAGGCTGGGGCCCTAATCTAACATGACTGGGGCCCAGAGGGACAGCCATGTAGACAGGCAGCAAGAGAACAGCCATCTATAAGCCAAGTACAGGGGATTTAGGAGAAACCAATCCTGATGACACAGATTTAACTTTCACAACTGGAAGAAAAGACATGCTTTTGTTTAAGCCCCGCTGTTTGTGGTAGGTTGTGGCAGGCTTAGGAAACGAATACACACTCTCTGAACACTAAACCACTTCAGCTATTGTTATAGCCTCTCCAGGAAACTTCTCTCAAAAACTCTGCCCCTGCTTCCTGTGGGACTTCCACGAGAGCCGGATGCCTCCACTTTGTCTGGGGCTTTCACTTCACACCTGTTTTTGTTGGATCCCTACTTACCAGATCCAGTTTTGGCTTTTTGCTTCCTCTCTTGGTAGTACATACCCACCAGCAGCTTCTTGAAAAAAAGAAGGAATGTAGATATTTTTTCTAAAACATGTACATACGAGAGATGTTTTATTCTGCTTTCATGCTTAATTGACAATTGGGCAACATTTACAATGATGGTTTAAGAACCTTTATCCTCAGGATTTTAAGGTAATTGCTCCATCATCTTCTAGATTTGAATGTTGTTCTTAAGAACTACAATGCCTTTATGTTTTTTTTTTTTTTTTTTTTGCCTTTTCTTATTGTTCTTGTATGGTTGTCCCAATTTTTTTTTCATTGCTCTCTGCCCTGCACAACCCCCATCCCAGAGTAAATCTCCACCCTGTCCATGTCCATGGGTCATTTATAGATGTTTTTTATGTTACCCGATTTATTTCTTTTTAAGAAATTTTTAAAAATTATTTTTATTTTCTCTAGCTTTCTGAATTTGCATGTTGATGTGCTTTAGGTAATTTATCATCCATGATACTGGGACCCTAGCAAGTCCTTTTGATCTGGAAAATAATATTGTAATCTTTTAGAAAACATTCTTAAATCAGTGTACCTCAGATTTAGTTCCCTGGAAAGTGAATGATAAGATGGATGTTAACATGCAGGAGGCATAGATCCTCTTGGATTGATCCTCTGATTGTCTCTGTGTATGGGTAGGTTTTAAGGACAAGCAGACTTCCTGATAGGAACATTGGGAGGGCCCAGGTGGTTCCTTATGGGAGCAAAAGTCAGTATTTGTCTTTTATGAGTGTTCTAGAGGTTTTCCTAGGAAGACTACTCAAAACTCATGTGTAGGTACATTGACCATGGAAAGGACATTCTTGCAATGAGGTGAAAGTAGGAAGGTTTGGGACAATCATCGCTCACTCACTTTGCAGAATGGTCTTTCTCTGAACCAGTAGTACTAAAAGCTGGGCTCTCTCTGATTCAGTTTATACACAAAGTGAGACACCAGTTTCTGGGAAAAGGCCAGGTATTATATACACTTCTCATGAAGACTTTCAGGAGGGCTTTTAGTTCTTATCTCTATGCCTCATTCTAACCTTCCTTGCTACCTAGAATCTCAGTACAGGAGCCTTTTAAGCTCCTGCTGAGGGCAAAAGCTGGCTTCTCATTGGTTCCCCCCACCCCATCTTCCAATCATGTGTTGGCATCTCTTTATTGCTACGTAGCTCCCTTCCTTCCTCTTTGTGTCCTGGATTGATCTTTATTCTTGTTTGAATGGGATTTCTGGAAGGAGCAGAGAAAAATCTCTCATGTATTCAATCATCTATGCTTAACCAGAAGTTCTCATTTTCTATTTGAAATGTAAAATTCTAAAGAAGTCAGAGGAGAAAGAAATTATTTTTGGCTGAGTGCAGTGGGGTCAAGAGACTTCATGCAATAATAATGGTTCTTCCTTTCAGAGTATATAAAAGACTGGGCATAGGGCTTTTTTTTCTTTTCTTTCCTTTTCTTTCTTTCTTTCTTTTTTTTTTATCAATATAGTCTGTCTAAACTGTAATAGCACTTAAAATTTTGTAGAATTTCACTTGGCAAGATTGATTATTGATTTTTTGGTACTGTCTGAAAAAGACTATTTCTAACTGTTGATTCTCTCTCATTGAATTGAAAAAAAAATTAAAAAGAGAAAAGGAAAATATATAGTGGCTAGAATTAGATTAACCTTTCTTTTTATCTCCATTTCTCTATCCCAGGCAGGTTTAAAGTATTGAGAAGGAAAGGTGCTTAACAAATAGTGGTTGTTTCTTTGCCATTGATGCAATCATTAATCTACTCAAAGTTCTGTGGCTGTTTCATTTAGAAATGTCAAAATAAGCTTTTTAAAGAAAGATCCTTAAGTTGACCTTTAAAACCTTTTTTTCCTTTTCCTTCTTATTTATTATTAAATTTTCCTTTAAGACAGAGTAGATAGAAATTACCTTTTAAAAAATTATACTGCTTATTACTCTCTGTATTTTGGAGCTGATATCTAGCATGGCATATCAAAAAATATAATTATCTTATGTCTTTAATTATGCATTTTTATATACATTTAAAAGTTTTATTTTGGTGGCATTATTTTATTTTGGGAAGGTGACACTTCCCAACTGTTAGATTATCTTTTAAATGCTTTGATATATCTTAAATGTGGTCTCATAATTTTTAAAAAAGATTTTATTTGTTATTTCCAGAGAGAGAGAAAGGAAAAGAGGCATAGAGGGAGAGAAACATCAATATATGGTTGCCTTTCACCTTCCTCCAGCCATGGACCTGGCTGGAGACCTGGCTTGCAACCTGGTTATGTGCCCTGACTGGGGAATGGAACCAGCAACCTTTGGGTTCGCAGGCTGGCCCCTTATCCACTGTGCCACCAGCCAAGGCTGGTCTCATAATTTATTGCCAGCATTTATTAGCATCAGAACTTCTTGATTACTTCTAGACTTTTCTTGACAACTGAAGGGATCGAAGGAGGAGGAAATAAAAGATGCATCTTGGCTTTCATTCCCAGTATTCTACTTACTGACTTAGCCCCTTCAGAGATCAATGATGACCTCTTCATTGACAAATCTAAAGGCTTTCTTAGCTTTCATTCTCAATAGAACATATATTGCTAAATGACTGAGAGAACGCTGCTTGAAAATTTGTACACTTGTCCTGGACAGTGTGGCTCAGTTGGTAGGAGTGTCTTCCTATAACCAATGGGTTGCAGGTTTGATTCTCAGGCAGGGATATACCTAGGTTACAGGTTCAAATCGGAGTCTGGTTGTGTTTGGTGCATCCAATCATCCAATCAGTATTTCTCTTTCTCTCCCTCCTTCTTTTTCAAAAAAAAAAAAAAAGCAATGAAAAAATTGTTTAAAAAATTTGTACTCTCATTGTATCAGTTTATCCTGGATCCCCTTTAACTAACTAAACACTCCTCTCTATGAACATAATGTGTGTGTGTGTGTGTGATATGTTGGTTCCCTTTTCTTCCTGCCAATTCTAGAAGTGAAGGAAGTATGCTTTATTTATCTTGGCCTAGTATCTAGTGGTATTCCAACCAAGATATGTTCAATTCAGCTGAGCTCAATCATTTTCTAAAATCATGACAGTAGGTAACACATCTGTGAGGATGAAAGAAATGAAAAGGAATGAATAGTCACTGTTTTGATTAAACAAAACTATATATTTGGCTTTACTGCTCACCTTAACTCTGTGTTTCTGATGTTTTTTGAAGATAACTATCACACTGTTTCTATCACAATGTATATCATAAACTATGCATATTTTAGATGCATGTATATCTAAAATGGATCTCCTTATATTTTTCCCCTTCAAACCAAGTCCCCGTTGGTGTTTTCTTATTATTGTGTACATGTCATTCAGGTTTTATTTGTCTCCCTTGGATGCCTTTAACATTAACATAATCCTGTTGATTTCTCCATTATATTTTCTCACCTCCAAAGTTTACATGGTTATTATCACTGCTATTGTCCATTATCCTTGCCTTCTGTTCTTCCCTAAAAGTTTATTCTGTATTTAGTTTTCTAGGTCTTGTGTAAACGAATGAACTAAACAACCAATGAACCCATCAATTACTTAGTCAATAAATACTTATCAAAGTACACCATCCCCACACTTCCAGGGGCAGTCTTTGAGACAGGGACTTATTTATTTATTTGTTTTTAAAGATTATATTTATTATTTTTAGAGAGAAGGGTAGGGAGAGAGGTAGAGAGGGAGAGAGACAATGCATGGTTGTCTTTCACCTGCCTCCAGCTATGGAACTGGCTGGAGACCTGGCTTGCAACCTGGTTACGTGCCCTGGCTGGGAATCAAACCAGCGACCTTTGGATTTGCAGGCCGGCGCCTTATCCACTGAGCCACCAGCCAGGCCTCAAGACAGGAACTCATTTAAACATAGTTAAATGATTTGCTTCATCCCCTCATAAACCGTAAGTAACTTAACTTTTGTATAAGACACCTATGTAACACTTCTCAGAAGTTTCTGAGAAAGGATGCCCTCTACAACCTGGTTTCAATTTCTCTCCTCACCTTGTCTCATCCTCTTCTGCATATCCTATCCAGTGCTGTCAGATGGATCCAATTTAGCATATCTCCTGCCTTGAGTTTTCCATCTCTGAGCTTTTGCATTTGTTCCAACTCCTGTGCCTGGGTGGGGGTGGAGGTCAACCCTTCTTCTTCTCTCAGCTGACCACACTTTATGCTGGATCCCCCTGCTTCATGCTGGGCTCCCTGGTTTCCCTTCCTCTGGAGTCACCTGCCTTACTTGTGGCACATGGCTGGCTGGTTTCCCTGTCAATTAGGTGCCAGTGAAAATAACTTCTCCTCAGGGAGGCCTCCCCTGACTGACCTAAGGCTGGTCCTCTCCTAACCTATTTGCCTTTTTCACAATACCCTTTGGACATTTTCCTGTTTACATATATTCGACAAGTCTGTAGGCACCTTCTTGTCACCTTCTGTATATTTACTAATTGAATGCTCAAAAAACCCCTCTGATGTATATTGTACCATCAATACCATTTATAGTTATAGTAACCAAGGCACAAGGCCACCATCACTTGGATACTAAATAATAGAGTGTGGAGTGTGGCTACCAAGCACCAAGGTGAGTACATTATATTTAGTTATCTTTTTTACGCCAAATCCCCCAAATAGGTTGTGAAATAATGACACATGCGTTCTCTTCAACTCTGGGGAAAGTTCCTGAAGACAAGTAATTGAGGATCATAATTGTTTTCCTGTCCTGTAGTGACTAGAATGATCTTGGTTGCAGTGGACAAGATTCGGCAGTCAGTGTGATGTCACGTATTACATTTAGCAACACCCTTCAGAGAGTTTCAAAAGGGCTATAACTGCATTAAGGAAGATTAAAAAAATCTTTCTAAAAATAAGAGGGAGAAGAGCAGGAAAGAAATGGAAAAGAAAAGATACTTCCTTTGCTTCTATTGGGCCCCTCCTGTTTCTCCTCATGCACAGGCATCACCAGGAATGAGAACAAAGCAAACACAAATATTTTATATCTTCTTCATAAAAGTGGAACTTGTATATACATCACCAACCTTGGAGTACTTAAGTCCTGGGAAAGAGAGAGTAAATGATGGTTTATGCTAGTGTTATGACAGTTTTTCCAGGGACATCATAAGATCAACTTTCTTAAACTATTTAGATGTGTCTGTTTATATCCCTAACCAGGAATAACTGTAACTCTGATGAACAACTTTCTTTACCAGACCAGGCACCTTATTTCCTGCCTTGAAAAATTTGGATTAGCATCCAAACTGTCCCTAAGGCAAAAAAAAAAAAAAAAAAAAAATTGCCCTAGTGCACCAAATCAAGTCTATTCTGAACTGTGATTGTAACATGCTAGAAAAATATCCTGCATTGATTTCTGCAGTTAGACCTAGTAGTTCTCTATAAAGTTGCTCCATTTTAAACAACAAAATCAATATTTTCAGGATCTGTGAACTCGAGGCTTAAAATAAATAAAGCCACTCAAAAGAAAATGGGCCCATGTACTGAAAAAAAAAATCACAAAATCATTGAAATTTTTACTGTAATTCTGAAATGGACTTTTTTAGTTAGTATTATTATAAACTTAGAAGGAGTATGACTCTGAGGATAGTGTTTGTTTCTATGAATTCCGCCTGTGCAATCAGATAGATTTCACCTCACTTTAACCTGTTAACCTCACATCATCTCTGTAAAGTCACCCTAGTGCTTATCATCTATTGATGCTTCAAATGGGAAAACAGGAAGTCTAAGCTATTATATTGCTAAAAATGGAGTTGAGGCACATGGTCCAAGATGTACTGTTTGCTCCATGATCTTTCTTTACTGCGGCAGTCTATCAATTCTCCCTCTTGTACTACTTCATTGTAGCTTAGTTGGTTTTATCAAAGCCCCTAACTTAATGCTGTAAACACTTTCCACCAAGTATCCATTCTTTTTTTCTTTTTCCTATCCATGTTCAGGAAGCCCTTATCAATAAGATGTTATTATCATAGCTGTTATGTCTGTCCTACAACCAATATTACTATAACAGAGTATCCTGTGGCTATGGATGCTATGAATGTTTTTTCAGCTATGGCAATTGATTTCAAGGCTGCCTTCCTATCAAGCCAGATCCTCCTTCGAAAGGTACATAAGCCAGACTGAAAGAAAGGATCATAAAAGTGTCTGACAATCTCACATTCTCTTCACACAACCTGTCATTGCTGAATAAATCTTTCCCGTGTGGATCTCTTGGTAACAGTTTCCCCAACTCTCCACTTACCTTTCCTCTTTCTTATGATTTGAAGGCTTTTAACTGACCCGAGGAAACTGGCTGGGTAGTTGACAGCCACTAGGGGTGTCATGTTCATTTCCAAAATAAAAAGTGAAATGACAAATACAATGTCATCTGTCCTTTAACTCCTAAGATAAGTTATCACCCACACAGGAATACATCTCATTGAAAGTCCACGTTTTAAGGAAAGTGCCCTCTACTACCATCACCAATTGGCAATTCTACATGGGCTTGATTCTTTGCTCCTTACCCTTCATGCAAACGAAGACTTTGCCTCTATCCCCTGTATGTAGTACTTGCTTGCTGTTCCAGCTCACAGATGTGGCCATGCAGTAGTGATTGCAGAGCAGCCATAAGAATGAATGATGTTACTCAAAGGAGCTGAGCTGAATGAGAAGGAAGTTCAGAAATTATTAACATGGGGATGGGTTAAGGTACCCACGCTCTCCTTCCAAACCACTTTGATTCTCTGAAATGGGATCACGTTTTTTCTTTTGATACCTACTATTTTCTCACCTTCTGTGTCTCCTCTTTTTGTCCCTCCCAGACAATTTTCTGATACTGAACCTTGCTTGTCTGCTCAGTCCTTGGTTTTCTGCAATATTCAAGAAGGTGGAGAACAACTCTGCCTGTGTTCTTTCCACTGGAACACAAGAGTTTCTACTGAGGGTTCAAAAAAATCATGCTTACAACTTGATAGCTCCCAGGTTGAACATAATGCTTTACTTCTAAATTTCATGCCACATGAACCATGAGGTGATTTGAGACCTGGCTTCAACATGTCTTGTGACACTTGCTATCGGCATCTCAGTGACCACCTATATCTGCAATGTTTGATTTGGCCTCTCCCTTTTCTAGACACATGATGTCCTTTCCCATCCCTGAATTTTAATTCATACAGTTCTCCTGCATTGGGTGGCATCCACATTTAGTATGATGAGCTATTCATTTCCATTTTTTACCCCAAATATCCCAGTGAACTTAGACTAGACTTAATAACCACACACTGCGTTGAGTTTTATACATTCTCTTCTGATAGATAGTGTAATCTTCTAAGTCAAGGACAACCTTTGTATCTACAAGCACACCAGCTTGGCAGTGTAGGTTTTAGGTAAAATGTCTAACTGAAACCAAACACTAGAGGGATAAAATAAAATACTACTGACTTCAAGTGTTATGCCCCTTTTATACCTCCCATGTTGATTCTTAGCATTCTGGCACAAGGTAGGTTTTGGAGTTTCCTTATTTATATAAAATTAACTATCCTTATTGAGAAAAGGATAGACTATGAAGGAAAGTAAAAGTGGAAACCACAATCCAAGAATAGAGCTGATATGTGGACATTGAGAAGAGACATAGACCCTTTAAAATCTAAGCAAATTCATCACAAACACTAGCTCTGGTGTGTGTAACAGGCAGCCAATTCTCTTCACCTAGGGCCATTTGTACCACAACTTTTTGTTCTAATAAACATTTCTGTTTTTACCTTGAATTCCTCATTGAAAAACAAAACAAAACAAAACAGAACACAACAAAAACAGATCTGTCTTTGGTAGGCACTAATAAAAAACAGTTATGGAGGAAAACAGAATTTTGTAAGTGACTTTAGGTGGTGCTAGATGTCACTGACCAAGGGTCTGCGTTATTGGTACAGTGTTGACCCAGCCAACCATGCTCTGAGCACACCTAGGTGAAGGGCATCTGCCTGAGGCAGGCTGGTGGGACAGTACTGAGGGAGTGGATTCAGGACATCGTCCCTGCCCGGGATCTATGAGCAGGAGGGAAGTGGGCAAGCTGGTGCACGTGGAGTGGCAGTGATCAGCAGAAGCCTGGATACCTCGCTGCCAGCTTGTTGTCACCCAGGCAGTTCTACAGAACTGGCAGACTCTGCTATGAAGTGACGAGGAATGCAGACCAAAGGGAAAATGGTTTGCCACCTCTCCAACATGATTGAAATGGGGCATCTAAGATATCTGGTGATTTGGGATTGTCATGGATTTCAAAATGAGAAGATTACTGTCTCCTTAGCAGTCACCTAAAAATCAAAGCTCCGGGGGCCCATAAGAGCTAAATGAATAAATTCTCCTAAAGGGCACGGAGCGATATGGGGATTAGAATAAACCCATGCATGTGTCAACAGGTGGAAAATACAGATCTCTTATCTTTCCTTCTCCTTTAATGTGCCTGGAAGATAATAGAACATGTCCTCATTCAAACTGAACTATTGACTATTGACTTAGTGTCCCCTTCTACCAATTCCACTGGGAATTGTAATGTTATCTCCTTACTGCTCGACCCTTCTGAACCTGTCAAATATGTTCTCTCATAATGCATATTAATCTGAGACTTGTGGTTGAAAGAAAAAGCAGATAAGTCCATCTTCAAGATGTGATAAGTGTAAAGCTTTTCTAATAAATGGATATTGTGTTAAACATAGGCAGTATCACCAGAGCCAGAGGGTATATAATTAAACACACACACACACACACACACATGCACACACGATAATGAGAGGGGAAGGGATGCTCCATCTGCACATGGGGTTCTATTGTATTGCTGTTAATTAAATATGGCATCAAAAGTCATGCACTGACCTTGAAAGAAAATACGCAATTAAACAGTCTTTAATTTATATATGACTGCGCCCATGTGTGTATGTGTGTGTAATAAACAAATGGTTTTGGCATGAAGGGACTCATAAGTACAAATTTAGATATAGTTCAGTTCCTTAGAAATGATGTTTTATTGGGGAGGAAACTTCATTTAGGGGTAGAAAGAAAGAACATGGAAAAGAAAAAGCTTCCCAGAAAACTGCTGTGACGCTAACCCCAAAGGCTTACATAATCATCCGTGAATTGCCAGAAACCAAGCTCTCATTTAAAGGAAATTTTCAAAAATTAATTAATTAATTTTATTTTAAAATTAATTTATTGTTGTATTACATTTATCCCATTTTCCTCCATTGCTCTCCCCTGCCCCATCCTTCCCATCCCCTCTCCCACAGTCAATCCCACATGTTGCTCATGTCCATGGGCCATTTATACTAGTTCCTTGACTAAACTGTTCCCCTTCTTTGTCTCTTTCTTTCCTTCCCCTTCCCCTCGACACACTGAAAATTTGTTCCTTGTTTTCATGCCTCTGGTTCTATTTTGCTTGTTTGTTGGTTTTGTTCATGGAACTGGGGAATATTATGTTAATGAAATAAGCCAGTCAGTGAAAGACAAATACCGTATGAGCTCACCCAATACACAAAACTAATGAATAACGGGAATTCTTAAGGAGTAAGGAATTCTTACTCTGTCAAGGAAAGTTAGGTTGGAAGACCACACATTTTCCTCCCTCCTTGATGGGCTGTAACTTACTTTTTGGAAACCATTTCCCTTCTCTTTCCCTCTGTGGCAGTCACTAGCTCTAGTTGTTTGAGAAGCACAATTGCAAACTAAGAGAAGGGATGCTCCTTGAGAAATTTTAATGGTACCACGGAGAATGTCAAGCCTTCCATCTCCACCCTTTGGTGCCAGCTAAAAGCCCCTTTTGCCCTTTTTAAAGGTCAGACCCAACAGATACTTTGTAAGGGGCACATGTGGACTAAAAAGATGAGCAATTGTGTTGTCTCAAGAAGCTTCAGAAAAGGAGAAGGAAAGGGAATGTCCTGGCCTGGAAATGCCTCTGGTTGGGGGCTCAGGGCAAAAGGATAAGGACCCAGAGGAAGATGGGACAACAAAACAGGTGACTTTGGTATTGGATCTCTTCACTTAGCCAAAAGAGGAGGAATGTGACAAAAAGAAATGCAAAAGCCAGTGGGGAGCAATGCCCTCACCCTTTCTTTTCAGGTGTAGTTCACCATTTCTTTTGTTCTTAGGGGACCTGAATGCTCCAAACAAAGATGATATTAAATGTGTGCACTGGAGAAAACTGATAAGGCTCCAAATTCACCCAAGAAACATGAAAATATTGAAACAGTACCAACAATAGTCCTGATGCAGTCTGTGGCCTTCACCTCTGTAAAGATGCCCTTTCGATCTCAAACCTATGAAATCACAGCTTTTTTTTTTTTTTTTTTCTCCTGGTCACCTAAAGTGTAATAAAGAAATGATGCTACCAGGTTTTGTTATACACTTTTCCGCTTTCATTTGTTTTTGAATTAAAAAATGAAAATCACACTGGTGTTTCACATCATGGAAGAATGTATAAAACAAGGACATAAATAAAAAAGGCAACATTTTAAAATAGCACAAACATATATTAACTGTAGGTACTGTCTCAGTAAATGTATTTAGAATAAAATTTAAAGAAATACACTTACCTCAAAATAGAGGTACCTTAATGCTGTCATGTTTGGAAAAGCAGTTTCACTGTTTCCTCTTAAATTGCTATCATTTCTAATGTGCTTTCAGCCTTGTGGTGCCTTTCAAGATTGCCCTCTTCTTTGCTTGCCATTCAAATCTATTGTTTTTCTTCCTGGATAGGCTTTTTTATTTTACTCAATCTTAACTCTAACAAGACAGGCCTGACATGTTTTAAAGTAGGAAGGAAACCACTGACTTTTCATATCCTTATTCTTCAGCATTTATGCTGCATTGAAAAAACAGGGGAAGAAATAAAGAAGCAAGACCCTGATTAGAAAAAAGACTGTCCGGAGATTTTGATTTAGGTTGTTTTACTCTTCCCCCCTCCCCACCCCAGCCTCAACCCAAAGCCCAGTCCAGATTTTCCTTCCCCAAAGAGACTCAACGCTTGTTCTGTGTTTGCGCATAATTTAGCTTTGCACTAAAAGCTGCATTTACCTCCAAGAATTTATAGCCTGGAACCAATTTCTTAGTCTACAGCAAAATTATTTTTTTAACCTACATTAATTTGAGGTTTCTTAAACAGTGTATGTTTTGTTTGCGTATGTGAGTTCATCAAAACAGAAACATATAGTTGTTTCATCAAAGAGTCTAACAGGAAGTCCTAGAAGTCATAAATAGAATGTAGTGAAAAGAAAATGAAAACTGAAACATCTAGATAGTTGATGAAACCAAGAGGATTTCAGTGAAGGGAAGGCAGCTATTGACAGATAATAATTTTATGTAGATGCATATAAACTTGTTAATTTTGAGAATCAGATTGTTCATTTGCAGGAAAACAAAAGCAGAAATATATGTGAAGTCTTTATATATTTCTTTAATGTTTTTCTTTATTACAAAATGGATTAATTTAGTCACTGCTTCTCTGTTTCATGGCTACAGTAATTTCATTTTTGTGTCAGATAAACAAACGATTCACAACAGATTCTTCTCTCTTTATTTCTCTTTCTTTTATTGATATTTCTTGATGGAGTTTTATTCTTATAAATTACCTTCTCTTTCCTAGTAACAAAATTGTGTTCCCAGCTTGCTCAGGGGGGAAAATACACAAAACAAAATAACAACCACAAAACACAACACATAAAACCAAAAGTATGTTCTTTGTTTTCTACTTCCCTAAGCTCTAGAACATTAGTTTCTAGAAAATGAGGATTTTATGAAAAATAATTAGCCTCTTAGAAGAAAGTTATAGCATTCTTAATCCAATTCTTAGGTACGTTTTCTTCCAACTACTTTTTGTTTGCAAGAAATTTCATTAATCAGACATTTATCCACTGTTAGATTGATAAGTATTCAGTTGACACAGAGGAAGTCTATAGTTAGAAGTTTACAATTTCTTTGTATTTTAAGTGGTTCTATGAACATTTACTTATATTTGCTATAAATCCTTTTTATTAACTACATCCTGTTAGCCATACAGGGGTAATCAATTTCGATCACTCTAAGCCCTGAATCCACATCCCTAAATTACCATGTAACTTCTTCAGCACTGATGAAGTTCATGTGTTTCTATGTTATTTAATCATCAAGATGACAAAGTGTATTTACAAGCATTGAATTCAAGCATGAATGATATTGGGTAGATGTATAGAATCATTATTTTATCTTAAATAAGGACCATTCAAGATCAATGCTATGATATATTGTTGAATTTATTGTTCTAATCCTAATGACACACACATTATATTGTCAATTGTAAGTTACTGGGCAACTTGTTTCAAAATGCTTCCATTTATCATATTGACGGTGATGTTAATCAAATTGACTATCCTTAACAAAAAGCCCTGCTTCATTTGACTTATATTGCTTTTCTGCCTACAGGGAACATTTACACAATTAACAGAAGCAAATCAAATGCTAATAAAGAAAACAAATGAAGATTTATTCATAATCTTCACAAGAATTATAATAATTTAATTAAGGTATATGGTACCTTTAGAATGGAAGTGATAAGATGGAAAAAAGATACCTTTGTGAGAAAGTGAAGAGAGTGGCAAAGGAACTTGTTAAAGAATGTGTTAGCTTTTTTAATATTCATTGATTTAATCTCAAAGAACAATAAGAATCCATTGAAGAAAGAAGTTAGCTCTGAGGAAGGTGGGGGAGAAAAAGAGATCTATCAAAAGATGAAGCTTGCCAAATATTTGAAAGATATAGAGATAGCCAGGAGGAAGAACCACAGTCTGGGGTGTTCCAAGGGAATAAAAGAAATGCTTAATGGGATGAAACAAAGGAGCAAAAGAAAATTCAAACTGATTATCAAGTAATGTTTTCTGGCAGCCACAGAGTATTCATTCCTGAGCAATGTTAGACTTCCTGTGGAGATGTTTTCCTTTAAAGTTTTATTCTCAGCCATTAAGAGAGAAACAAAGCTCCCTAAACTATGGTGTGCATGAAACATCAATGTTTGTGAAGACTGTTGGCTCAGCTAAATCTATCAAGGTCTTTTGGAGGCAAGAATACTAATGAAGTAACAGCATTCAAACCTAGCATAGGCTTTGTAGCTCATCTATCATGTACTGATTTAATAAACTAGGTACAAGGAGTATTTCATAGTAATTTGGGAAGTCATAGATACTTTAAAGCCATCAAAGTACTAATTCAGTTCTTCAGGTCCATATGTAATTGAGAAATTAGGTGTTCTATTGCGTTAGAAGAAGCTATGTGTCATGAACGCGTCTCCTTCCAGGTGAATGTTAAATACAGTCTAGTAGAAAGCCACAACACTGATATGTGCAGTACAAATGAATTGTTTACTGTTAAAACATGTAAAATTGCATATGAGAGGGAGATCAAGGAATATTGGACTCTTTAGGAAAGACTTTATGGACTTAGGCTAAGAACAAGACAAACTTAAACTTGTGATAGAGATAGAAAATTATTTGTGAAGGAGGATGTATGAGAAGTCACTTAGGCAGCAATGAACATTCTGTCATTTCACAATACTGTAAAATTTATGAAATCCATGTGTTCAATTTTCTAAAACATATAATATGCTTGTAGGAAGAGAAATCTCTGTAAAAAGACCCTAGAATTTTATGTTTTTTCTTAGAAATTAAAAAAGCAAAGCTATTGTATATTTATGAAGGTACCTATATGTAAAAGGTACAGTGTGCATAACAGAACAAGAACTGTTAAAACATGGATGCAACACACAGTTCTGCTATTGACTAGCATTGAATCTTTGAGAAGGAATTTCACCTCTATGGATCTCAGTTTGGCCATCCATTATGAAAAATTAGTTCCCAATCATTTCAATGTTATTTTCCTATTTTATATCTCTAAAATTCTCTTCAAATGAGTAGCAAAAAAGTGTAGAGCCATACCTGTTACCATACTTCTGAATGTTCAAAAGTTCATTGCAGCTTCAGGTTACTTTGGGAATATATAAAATATGTTTACTTTCAGGGAATAGTGCAAGGAATTGTCAAGAAAATAAGACATTGATATCCTCTTGTTAACTTCTCCTTCCTCTTGTCAGTCTTCCCTCTAATGTCATGGTGGGTTGGGTCCTAATCTTAAATACTATGAAGAGATATCAGGCTGACATTAGACAGATGCAGGAGCATTTAGCTATAACCAATCTGGTTATAAGAAAACAATATGATGAAGGGATGTTGGTGTCAGGTTTGGGAAGAGAAGAATAATCTAGTTGGTTTCACCTTGAGCAAGGCAGCATTGCCTTCTGCTTATGACATCATCATTTCAGTAGAACAGGTATAAATAATTCAAAGACTGCAATGCATTCCCTTACACATACATCCAGAGAGGTGCACCACACAAAGGTAAGTTGCAGTTGGAGAATTGTCTGGGTCCACCTGGAAAAACATTGAAACTTGGAGTCACACAGGGGTCAGGCTAAGTATGTAAGATCCAACAGGAAAACTGAGAAAGCTGGGTACATACATATTTCCATGTTATAGCCGTGGGCCCTGAGGTTGAAATTAGGCCATGGTAAAATATTTTAGACAGGATGAAGCCTTGCCTATTCTCTCCCTTCACCTACTCCTTTGTTGTATCAACAGCAGAAGTTTTTAAAATTTGAATGCACATCCTGACCTGAGTGAGATCTCCTTGTCCTTTCACTTGTTTTTTCCATTTCCCAGTAATTAGCATTTTTTAGCATTAATTGACAAGCTACATCCTTCAAGTTTACCTCTTTCAATAAAAGACCTTTGAAAGTGGACAACAGGGCCTTTGACTTTGTGCCACTGGTTGGTCCTGTTTCCTCTGCATTTGCTTTAAGGGACAGTTTTATTTCATCCGCAGCACTGGGAGATTGACTGTGGTCAGGGGTCCCCCACAGAGAATCCTATTTGACAAGGGAGATTTTAAAAATGGGTAGAATGAGAAGGCTGAGTAAGTCAAACAGACAAAGTTTCTGCTTTCAAAACTCATGCACTGTCCATAGCATTTACTGTTATTCATGGAAGTTCTGCTTTGATGTAACAAAAGAAAATACATGTTTACACTTACCTATGTCCTTTTATTAGCATTTTGTTTGAAAATATAAAAGACTAGTGTGTGGCTTAGGATCTGAGTTTATGAGTTGTAGAAAACAAGATGGGTTTAGAGATTAAATGAAACTCCTTATATTTTAAGCAATTCATTGCTTCACTTTGTAAAGTAAATGAAACATAAGCTGTTAGAAAGGACAGGACTTAGCACAAATCCATGTCAAGAAAAGCTTTAGCTATAAAGCCTAGGTATTAGCCTGTTTGTCTTGTTTTACATAATGCTTCTGAATAGCAAGATTCATTGCTCTAGACTGTGGCACTTACTAATGATTATACAGATGGAGATATAATATAAAAGTTATTTAAATAACAAGTGAAGTCTGGACAGATTTCATGCCAAAACAGGAAATCTGAGTAGTAAACATAGACCAGTTGGATGAAACCTCATTAGCCTGAGTATTTCTTATCCACTGAAATATTCAGTCCAGAACCAATATTCCAAATATTTTATTAATTTGACTTAATAAGGGAGTTAATTTCAGGTGATCGAAAAGGCACCAGGATAGGCATAAGGAGATTGAGCCTTCTGAGCTTGATTTTACCATTCATGAGCAATATGGTCTTTGGCAAGATACTTTGACCTGTCATACTCTCCTACAAAAATAAAAATGATAATGCCTACTCTTCATAACACAGACAGAATTGTGAGAATTGATTGAAATGATATATATAACAAAAATAATTAATCTTATGTTCTTAGTATTATCCTTAGCACTACAATTGAATCATCTTTAATTTTTACAGATGACCTAGAGAACTTTTCCATTTTGAAGGTAAAAAGATGGCTGCTGAAAATGGTAAAGAGATATCTAAACTCACATGATGAGTAAGTAAAGAGCAAAGCTTTAAAACAGTTCTTCCTAATCCTAAAACCTGTAGTATTTCCATTGTACCAGAGTAATCATGGAAAACAGTAAAGTGACTAACAAGTGGCTCTAACTCAGTATAAAACACTTCTCAATTATAAAGACTGGATTACATTGTAAAGGGTCCCTACTGCAGTTTTGGTTATTCTGTTTTGTTTTCACAAACAAGGTTAGAAAGCCTGCCACAGGCTACTCATTTCTCAAGATCTATTTCAAATGCCACTTAGTTCATGAAACCTTCAATTAAGCTCTTGGTTGTACTACTTACATCAATAGGACTTTTGTCATTTTTAATGTAGTCTGTATTTTCCTAAGCCAACCTTTTCCTTTAGACCAGAGCTATTCAATGGAATATACACTAATGTCATGCATCTTTCAAAATTAAAATTAATTTAAATAAAAGTTTAAATGTAGTTTCTTAGTCAACTGGTCACATTTCATGAGTTCAACAGCCAATGTGACTATTGGCTACTGTGTTACATAATTCAGTTATAGAACACTTCCATCATCACAGAAGGATGCTGTGGATCAGGGGTTGAAAACTATAGCTTACAGGTGAAATCTGGCCTGCTTCCTGTTTTTATATATTGAGTTTTGTAAGGAGACAGCCATACTAATTAATTTGATATTGTCTTTGTCTGCCTCTGTGTTATAATGACAGAGTTGAGAAGTTCCAATAGAGACCAAATGGTCCACTAAGTCTAAAATATTTACTGCATGATTTCTTATGGAAAAAGTTTGCCAACTTTTGATATAGACTACCACCTGCTTGAGGCCCAAAGCTTTAAGTAGTCTCTTTCTTTTTGAGTCCTGTTATATTAGGTTATATTGTAAGAACCAATGTGTTAACTGAATTGAGTTGACATCAAATTAACAAATACACCTGTGGTTCCACACCTAGTAAGCAATGGGCTCAAAATTTAAAACAGTTCATCTGATTCAAAACTATGTGCTCACAGTGGATAAGGCACTGGCCTGTGAACCCAAAGGTCACTGGTTCAATTCCCCAGCCAGGGCACATAACCAGGTTGCAAGCCAGGTCTCCAGCCAGCTCTGTAGCTAGAGGCAGGTGAAAGGCAACTGTACATTGATGTCTCTCTCCCTCTCTGCCTCTCTTTCTTCCCCCCTCTCTAAAATAGAACAAATGAAATCTTAAACAAAACAAAACAAAACAAAACAGAAAAAGACTATGTGCTCATTTCACACCATCATGCTGTTTTCTGATCTGGGGTCCTTAGTGTACTAGTTAAAAACTGACTATGGCCATGATGAGCCTGGCCCATTGGCAAGATCCTATCTGGATAAGCTTTGTCCTCCAACATGCCTTCTAGGTAAGGGTTCCACACATAAGACCAATCACAAACCTGTGAGGCATGCTTCCACCCAGTCCCTTTGCAGTTGCTTCTCTCCCTGCCTGGCAGGATCACTGTTCATGTCATGGTTTACCACATGCACAACTGACAGTGACAGCCATGGTGCCTATAGTTCTCTTCCCCCCAAATATCCAATGGCTCCCTTCTTGGCTTTCTTCAGAACTATTCACTTTCTTTTTCTTGTGAGCCAACCCTTGGTACTCCCAACTTCACTTCATTTCCTAACATTTGGATTCTAAGATAATAAAATATTTAACTTGCTTATTTTGTTTATTGCTTATTTTCTATCTTCCCATACTAGAAAATAAATTCCATGAGGGTAAACCTTTTGGGTGTTTTTGGTATTCTTCAGTGCTGAACAAAGGATCGGGATCAAAATCCTCCAGTCTCTTTCCCTCAATTCTTGTGCTGGCTGGCAGTCTCCACCAATGACAGTTATACCTTAAGGCATCAGAGTGCGGTATACAATTAAATGAACAATGCCTATGACCTTTGCCTGTGTTCTTTGAAAAGTTCTCCTTTCTTCTCTAATCATAAATCGGCTTAGCTCTAGGTTATATTGAAATTCACATTTAAGTAGTTCAGAGAATGAAGGTTGTGGCTGAATATGAAGAAAAATGAAATTTATGTATGAATGTGTGTAAGAGACAGAAAGGGAGAGAAATTGAGAGTGGTGGCATTTATTGGAAAGGATATGAGAGGTTGGATTTGGTCAAATGGTAATAAAATGTATAATATATTTGTTGGGCAAGCTAAATATGTAGTGGCAAACATGATATAAGTAACTGAGTTGTTCAATGCAGTTGCTAAGAGTTGTTCTTACTATTGGTGCTGTATTATTTTGAGGATCTTCCTAAAAGTTGAATGAAATTCTAAGACCTGGCTGGTGGCACAGTGGATAAGGAGCCAGCCTGTGAACCCAAAGGTTGCTGATTCTATTCCCAGCAGGGCAATATAACTAGGTTGCAAGCCAGGTCTGTAGCTGGAGGCAGGTGAAAGGTAACAATACACTGATGTCTCTTTCCCTCTCTGCCTCTATCCCTTGCCCTCTCTCTAAAAATAATAAATCAAAAAAATCTTTAAAAAAATTCTGGTTGTTTCTTCTTGTAAAAGTTTTTTTTTTTTTTTTCCTTACCAGAAAAACCTAGAGATTATCCATAAGTCAAGTGACAGGCAGTGAGAAGTAGGAGAGGGATCCTGCTAGTCCTCTGAATTGTTTCTACATTTTCACTCTATTAGTATACTGAAACACCAGTGCTGTTCTCTTGAATCATTCTTCTTAATAGAAGGAAAAATATCTGACCACTAGTACAAAGAATTGATTAATTTTGCATAGTCTTGGCAGGTAAGAAAATCAGGTTCAGTGTTAAGGAGCATAAAAAGAGTTTAATGTGAAATGTCCTTGCTGTACAATTTAATGTTGATGCTAATTTTTTAACTACCTTTCAAGTGGGACTGACAGCTTCATAATAAAGAGAATTAAAACTATGAAATTTAGACTCTATATTGGCTGAAATGAAATAATTAGTTTAGGAATTCTTCAATTATATGTTTGGGAGGAAAAAATATAAGGGCTTAATTCCCAATAAATAAGCTAATAATTGTAAGTTGTATAACTCTATACAAATAATTTAAACTATATAAATTGATGACTATTCACTGGATGCCCAGGAAATACTAACTGCTATTATTTAGAGACTGACTGAGTCTGGATTCACAAAGAAAGAATGGTATAAAGCAGAGAAATTTACCAACATTAAACAATCTGCTGTTAGAAGACAGAACAACTAAAAAGTCAGAAAAAAAGTATACAATCTTATATTCATTCCCACTGTAAACTTTCTAAATGCATCCATTTATCTTTTGCCTTGTTTCTCTTAAAAATAATTTTACATGTTTATGCTTGAAGGAGCTTTGACGTATTAAAAACAAAAAGAAAGCAACAGCAAAAACTGTATCCTGCTGTCAGATATTCCTGTTCTTTCCCTTTGCCCTTGTACAACTTTTCAAATAACTTACCATAATAACATTGATCATTTGAAGTTCAGATTTTTGGTGAAAAAAATTATAAAATTCTTGCTACCTTGATGGCCTGATTGCTACAGTCTAACCACCACCTTTATTTCTCCCATTAGTCACCTCAACTGTAGGGGCATTCTTTAGGGGCATTACAGATGTCAGCCTCCTACTTGAGAGGTCTTCTTCTTTTTGATGTTTTTTGCATTGTTAGTTTTAAAGGGTGGAGAAAACATCCTGAGCCTCAAAACTAATCATGCCTAATCTATTGTTAAATATAGAAAACTCAAATCAGTTTGAGTTTTATTTTCCCTGTAACGAACTTGCTAAACTAGCTTTGTTTTGGAAGCTCCATGTGTAAGACTTTGGGTTTTCCTCCACTTCATTCAAGTGGCCCAGGCCTCCTCCGATGACAATCGGGTGATTACTTGGTCCGCAGCGCTGTGTATGGATCCAGTTTATGAGACAAGTATGATGTCTCTGAAGTGAAACAAGGATACATGAATAATGGAAAAGATGTGCCAATTTATAGGACTTCTTTTTTTGTTAGAAGGCAATATCATTAGAATAAGTGATTATATTGAATAAAATCTCCCCAAATGATTTAGGTTCCTTTTAAATAAAATTATCAAAATATAAGCATATCTAAATAAATCAATATCATTTTGTTTTTGAAGTCCTCTTTTAGAATTGTTTTCAGAGCACCAAGCATATTTTTCTTTTAATTATTTCCACTTAATTATAGCCTACCTTCGCCTCTGAGCAAGAAAGGGTTTTCAGAAATAGCCCAAACCTATTTCACCCAGCGTAAATAATGGGAGAGGAGGTCAAGCTAACTAATATTATTTTTTAATCAAAAGTAATTGGTAAATATTTATTAATACTGACTACAAGAGCAATTTCAAGCGTTGTTCAATTTATTATTGGATTAAAGAATATCTGTGACATGAATCATAAACCTATTCTACTCTCTTCACTTTGAAAGATTCTAGAATGAAGTGAAAAGAGTGTTAACTGGGTTCACCTTTCTTGTGAAATGACTTCAGTGAGTCACCCTGAAGAATTTCCATGACATTAAGGCTGTTCAGCAACATAAGGTTTGTACAATTGTTATAAGTATTCATACATCGTATTTTCTCTGAGTCTTCATTGTGTTTAGAATGAAGCTCTTCCCATTATAAGGATTATTTCATTTCAAATCTTTAAGTTATGTACAAATAAAAACAAGGGATGATTAAGAAAATTAATTTTACTTTTGACAATAGAAAGTCCTTTACTTTGCAGAAAAATAATTACTGCTCTCAGTTGATTTTTCTCCTATGAGTAGATAATAACCATTGATTTTAATATTAATTTATTATAGGAATAAATCAAGTGTTTTTTTTTTTTTCTTTCTTTCTTTTAAAATGATGCCTCCCTATGTAGGCTTGCTTGGATGCTAATACAATGTTATTCATCATACATTTTGGTCTGGGCATGGTCTTTTGAGTTGGAGGGAAGATTTTCATTTAGCAGATTAAGCCAGTTGTGTGTGCATATAAGAAAAGGTAGTAGATGATGATAGATAGATGATAGATAGATAGAAATATCAGAAAAATTTAACCTCTTCTTTTGGAAGTTGCACAAAATTCAATTGACCTTTTTAAAAACATCTAATTGTCATACACCCAGGTACTTTCCGCTGCAAACTGGCAATCAAATATCACAAGAAAGGTTATTCTTGTTATTTCACAACCGGTTTGAACCGGTGTGCCCTTGGGGATATTCCAATTAAGCTTATCATGGTCTTCTTTTTAATTAATTAATTACTTAATGTTTGTCAAGTGTTTTGAAGATGTTAACTGAAATGTATGTGCTAATTAGTATTATTTATGAAAAGCAAATAAGACACAAATGGTTTCTATTTTCTCACAAGTATATTACTGTAGTTGCCTAGCTTTTATGAACTCAAAGAGTGGTTGCATTTGTATAGCTTTGCAAAATGCACCACACAAATGTTTCAATTCAGAGACAAAACGGATAAGATCTAGGTAATATTTTTCTCTGCCTATCTAGCCTATGTTTTCTAGTTTTATCAGTGTTAAGTTGTATTTGCAGAATCAACTAGTAGAAGTGGTGTATAAATGTCGAGTGTTCTTTGCATTATTTAAGTAAACTTTAGAATGGTATGAGAACCTTGAGTTTTTGCATTCATTTAAAAGGAGGATTTAAGAAATCTAGAAATGGAGGATTGTTTTCTCATGATACTTTTTCCTGAACAATTTTAATAGGGTAGCTGTTTCCCAATGTCTTCCGCTTTACACTATTAGTGATAAAAGGAAAGGTTAGTCCATTTGAGCTCAATTAAATTCTGACCTCACCATTACAGTGCTCATGGACATAGAACTGTAAGAAAATCTTGGTTGGGAGTTGAAACACACACACACTCACAGAAAATGAGGGAGACTGTGACAACTGACAAGTGGGTTCTCCCCAGTCCCTGTCTCCCATTCATAACTGAGATATTTCAGAGCCAAGAGACACAGGACTCCAACACCTGAAGAATTTTTGAGACTTTGAAATGTGTAGTCTTTATTATCGAACCAAGTACAGCTGCAAATCATGTTTTAACTATAAAATTGCAGGGGTTTGCAACCTTTAAATCTTTTCTTGTAATTTTACGTGTCTGATGTTACATCTTGCAGTTTTAATGTCATCTTCACTTGGTAATATTTACAACACCAAAATCAGTGCTGAAGACACATAGAATATTGAAGGATCAACTCTACTTATTCCAAATACACTTTAATATTTTGACTGCCAGACCAAAATTCAAGAAATATCTGCAGTGGAATGATAATGAGAAATTTAACAGTTTTGTGATGGTTGAAGCGGACTTTATGAAAGTTGATAAATTTCATCTTGCAGGTTTCAATTTCTCACTCCCTACTGAGAGATGGGGAGAAGACATTGGTACTGCATTTCCAATTGGCTAGATCTGAAGGAACAGCAGCTAAAATCCATTACAACCCAATTACATCCATCAGCTGACGCTGTGTGCAGTCACTTGTGAACATCAGCATTTAATCCATAAAGAGGAACTAATGAGAAATTTGAAAATGGAATCCACGCATCAGTAAATTTGGAGAGATTTTTCTGGGATTAATGATCTGCCAGAACATCTCCAACATGCTGGAAAAGAATTTCTCTTTGAGTTTGTTTACTGACCAAGGGGGAGGGGGGAGAAAGCAAAGAAAAAAAAAAAGGAGTTTCCTTCTGTCTACTGACCAAATATTTGAAAGAGTTTACTCATCTTACTCCTTGGAAATAGGATGTTGCGTGCTTTGGAAGTGAGGTGCTGGTGAAAACAGCTGTCTTTGAACAGAAACAATTAAATTATTAGGCAGTGAATTTCCATCTAGATATAGTTGCAAGTATTCACAAATTCTTCCACTTCTATAGGTAGTCAGAGTTTTTTTTTTTTTTGTTTGTTTTTTTTTTTTTTACTTAAGTTCTGGGAGTATGTTCAGAGTTGCACATAATAAAATGCTTTTCTTTTCTGTTTTATTTTTGGCAGTTGCACAGGTAGAAATATTCTACTTGCTAAGTTACAATTACTTAAAAAAAGAAGGCAGCTTATAAATGATAAATGTATAACCTTGTTTAGAATCATATAACCTTGTATATATAATTTCTGACTGTAATAAACATGTAGTTTGTGAAAACTACTGGATGAAGCTTGAGAATTTAGAGAGATTTCTTCTGATGTGGGGAAATGGTACCTGTCACCATACAATTCAAGGATGTTCCTATAGTTAAGGTCTGGGTAATGTAGGCATTCAGATGAATGTGTATGTAGACTGCAGAGGATCTGACTCCTAGTGAGGTTTGGAAGAGAATTTAGTTTATGTTTTTAAATCACACGAGACAGTATCATTTGTTTGTTTATTTTCTGGACATCCTGGAGTGTGTTCCTCTAAGTAACTGTAACTATAACATCATGATGCTAGTGGCTTTAACGGGAGGTTAAAAATGGTACAAAATTACAGAATGTAATAGTAAACTATGTGCATGGTTTACTTCTCCTCACTTTGTTCTTCTGTTATGTTGTGGTTGTTTCTATTTTCTGCTTTCTTTATATTATTTCCTCAATGTCATTTTCTCTTTGTTCCTCCATTTTATTTATTTAGCACGTTACAAGAAAAATAAGCATTTCATTTAGACACAAATATTGATGTATCTTTATTAGCAATTAAATAAGAGGATTTTTTCCTGAAGTTACTTTTCCCTCCTACTCCCATGTCCCTGTAGTGTCTGAAAATAAGCTTATTGATACAGCCATGATTAATGAGTTATTATCATAAGACTGGTTAATGTCTATTCTACAACATTAGACAGGCTTGGATTTTATTTCTTTAACTTTTTAATTTTGAAGTAAATTTAGAGAGTTGAAAAAATAGTAGAAAGGGTCCCAATTATTTTTCATCAGGTTTCCCATTATGATACACCTGCGTAACTATAGTGCAATGTCAAAACTAGGAACATGTGTGTATAGTTTCATGTCACTTTTGTTACATGTGTAGATTCTTAAATCCACCTTCATAATCAGAATACAGAACTATTTAATCACCATAAACATCTATTGGTTCCACCATTTTGCCACTTTGCATTATTCATAGAAGCCTTACCATTCTTTAAATTCCTTTACCCTCTCCCATGTATAATAAAATTGTCTTAAATATTTTCTGTACATATATTGAGACCTACATAAGTTCATGTTAAGTTCTTTGCTTGGACTGTCAACATCATTTAGAAAACTCAAGAAGAGAAAGAAAGTCTATTGAGTTATCTTTATTTTTGTCCTTTCTGTTCTTCCTTCTTGATGTTCTAAGACTCCTTCTTTTACCACATCTTTTCCATTATAAGAATTTCCTTTGGCCATCATTTTATGGTAGGTCTACTGTCAATAAATTCTTAGGGTTCCTTCATTTGAGAGTGCCTTGATTTCCCATTTGTTCCTAAAGGGTATTTTTTACTGGGTGTGTAGGATTCTAGATGGATAGTTCTTTACTTTTAGCACTTGAAAAAAAATTGTACCCCTTTCTTTTATGGGTTCCCTATGAGAAATCTGGTTGTTATCCAAGTTGTTTTTTTCCACAGTGGGTAAGGTATAATCTTTCTCTTGCCACTTTCAAGATTTTTTACTTTGTCTTTTTGTTTGTTTGTTTGTTTTTTTCTGAAGTTTATAATGTGTTAGTGTGGATTTCTGGGTTTCTTTGGATTTATCCCGTTAAAATCTGGTACACTTCTCAAATCTATAAGTGTGGATCATTTCTCAAATATGAGAAATTGTTAGCTATTATTTCTTCAAGTATTTTTTCAACCTCATCTTATTTCTCCTTTCCTTCTGGGACTCCAGTGGCACAATATTAAATCTTTTGTTATAATCCTACAGGTCCTTGAGGTTCTTCTTATTAGTTTTTATTCAGCTTGTTTACTTTATGTATTTCAGATTGGGTAATTTCTATTGTTTACTGGTTCTATTCTCTCCATTCTGCTTTTGAGTCTCCCCATTGACATTTTATATTTCAATAATTGTATTTTTCAGTACTAGGTTTATATTTGTTTCTTCTTTTACTTATTTGGTAAAACTTTGTTTTATTCATCTGTTTCAAGCAGGTTTGTAATAAATTGCTTGTTGAAGCATTTTTATGATGGGTACTTTAGATAAGTACAAAATTTGTATCATTTTGGTATTGGTATCTGTTGATAATCTTCTCTCATTTAAATTGAAATTATCCTGGTTCTTGGGAGGGAATGGATCATTTTTGGTTATGTCCTAGATTTTTGGGGTATTACAAGATCTTGTTTGTCACTTGAATCTTCTGTTTTAGCAGACCTTTTCCAACACCATGGTGGTGGGGCAAGGAGAGAGGTACTATATTGTTAGTGTCAGCTGGGGGTCAAATCCAGAATTCCACCTAGATCTCAGGGAACAGAAGAGCACCTTGCTCCTGGGTAGTAGAGAGATTTCAGGCTCCCCATCAGCCCAAAACATTCCCTGGAGAGGATGTGTTACTGCTCCCCGGGTATCTCCATTGATATTGTAAATTGAAAGGAAGTCAGATTTCTTTTGGGTAATGTTGAAAGTTCCACTTCCCATTCAGCTGTCTGAGTGATACCCTGAGGGTTGAAGGCTGCCTTGTTGCTGCTTGGCACTTTTGTCAAATATCACCTGAACACAGGGGGTTTCATACATATGTGTCTTTAGAAGGGCAGATTATCTTAACATTGTTAAATTCCAATATAGTTTTTTTTTTTTATTTTTCAGTTAGTGCTATTATTTCGAGCCAGTCTAAAAAAACTTTTCCCACACAAGAATTGCAAATGTTTCTCCTTTGATCTAATTATTATTATTGAAGTTGGGGGGTAAAGGCTGATTATTTTTTCTATATCCTTTCTTCTTAACATTTATTGAAAAAAATTATTTGAAGGTCATTGAAAAGATTATTCAATTATGGTGATGCCTTTATTAACAGCAGTTATCATGCACATGTGGATGAATTCTGGACTCTTGTCCAGAATTTCTATAGACTTACAAGTTTATTTTAGACCAATATCACATTATTTGATTATAAGAGCTTTGTGGGTAAGTCCTGAAATTAAATAATAAATAAAAAACCTCCCATTTTTTGAAATTGTTTCATTTTGAAATTGTTTTAGCTATTCTATAATGTTATTTACATGTCAATAGTTAACAAAACTTTCTGGGATTTGGATTGTTATTATGGTTAATCTATAAACCAATTTTGGCAAAATAAACACCATAATGTTACTTCACAACTTATAAAAATGATATTTTCTTTCATTTATTTATATATTCTTTAATTTCCCAGTGATATTTATAGTTTTCACTATACAGATATTGGGCAATTATCAAATTTATTCATAAGCATGTAATTTATTTTGCTTTTTTGTTTGCTCTTAAAAATGCCATTTTGTCCTGGCTGGTGGCACAGTGGATAAGGTGCCAGCCAGTGAACCCATAGGTTGCTGGTTCAATTCCCAGCCAGGGCACATGATGAGGTTGCAAGCCAGGTCTCCAGCCAGGTCTGTAGCTGGAGGCAGGTGAAAGGGAGCCACGCATTGATGTTTCTCTCCCTCTCTGCCTTTATCCCTTCTCCTCTCTCTGAAAATAATAAACAAAAAAAAATTTTAAATGTCATTTTAAACTTTCATCTTCAGTTATGTGTTGCTAGTATAGAAATGTAATTGGCACTTTGAAGTTGCTAAATTCACTTTTTCCTTGTATTAGATTTTTTTTGGTATGTCCTTAGATTTTCCACTAGGCAATTGTATGACATGCAAATAAAAATGTCCTCTTCCTTCCTCCCTCCCTTCCTTACTTCCTTCTTTCTTTTCTTCCTTCTTTGTGACTTTAATTTTTTTGCTTGCCTTCCCACCCTAAGTATGACCTTTAATACAATACTGATTAAAGCATCTTACCTTGTTCTCAATGTTGAGTACTCATTTTGTCTTTCTTTTTCTTTCTTTAATAAAATGGAAACTTTATTGTATTTTTTCCCATTACCATTTAGTCCTCTTACACCCTCTTCCCCCAGCAATCACCACAGTCTTGTCCATATCCAAGGGACTCACTTTTTTCAACATAGAGTATGGTCTTAGTTGTAGACTTTTGTACATGTTATTGATCATGTTGAATTTTTTTCTCTTCCTAACTGGTGTGTTTGGTTGTTTCGAAAACTGTTGAAGTTTTCCAAGTAAATATTTTACAAGTTATTAATCTTTTTTTTTTTTTTTAAGAATTAAGAAATGTGTTAGGGTTTCTTAAGTCTATTATATTTCCATTAACCTTATATTGACAACATTTTGACATGTTTAAATAATGTATAACATGGTACACAGGTATTTCTAAAACTTATACCTTATTATGAGATATATTTTTTACAACAAAATTGTACAATTTTAAACTTATTTTTTAAACTTAGTCTTATCATGTTTGGTATTAATATTATACATTCTATTCTCTCTCATATCTTTTCCACTTCCTTCTAATTCAACATTTCTTATAAATAATATGCATTTTTATTCAACATGAGACTTTTTTCCTTATAATAGATACTTTAGATTTACAGTTATAACTTATGCATACAATGAATAATGTAATAGATACAATGAAAGAATGAAAGGAACTTCAGACTAAAGTGTGAACACATAGCCTTTTTAAGAACAAATAGAACAAATAAAAATAGATAAAGAATTATGCCTTAAGAGAAATTCTAATAAAATTCCTAAAGAAAAAATAATACAGTCCATATTCTCTGAATCTAATGCAATAAAATGAGCTTAAAATGTCAATGCAGGTAAAACTTCAAAAATATTCTTCTAAATAAAGACAAAGTCTACACAGGAATTAACACTACTTTGATGCTAAAAAGCATTAACGGCAGTACATATTAAAAGCTGTAGATCTATCCAAAATCACACTAAGCTGAAAAATCAGAACATAAAATGTATATATTTAAAAATAAAAATTTAATTCTAATAAATTATGTGTACAAGAGTAAGAAGCTAGGTAAAAAACACAGCTAAAGAAAATAAAAGAAATGAATAGAGATAAAACTAGAAACTAACTAAAGAGAAAACAGAAATAAAGAGTAGGGATTATCAATAAAACTAAAAATAAACTCTAAAATTATCAATAAAATGTAAAAACTTGGGTAACTTTCAGCAATAGACATAGAAATAAAAAACAGTAGGAATGCTAAATCTGGTGTCAATTTAAATATGTTACGTTAAAAATTGAGCACCTTAATAAATTAAGGTATCGTTTTCTTTGATACAAGTTACCACAAGAAGAATGATAGAAAATGTTGATAGTACATAAGGAAAATATTGGATGCTTATTTGCCATGACTAGGTGAAAACAAGGTCAGGGTATTTTATGAGTCAGGCTAATTGAACCTCTGTAAAAGAAGTAATTTCCTTGTAATACATGTTTTTCCATTGACAGAAAAGAATAGACTCTTTCTGAAAGCATTCTACAGGTATAATGTAACACTGATATCAAAACTGGATTAAAAAAATAACACATAAAAGAAAACTCATGAACTCAGATTTGAAAATCATGAACTATTACCAAATTAATTCCGTAACTGTTTAGCAGGCTACTAACACTTTATGCTAAAAAGGTGGATGCTGAGAATGCTAGTTTTCAGATGATGAAACATGTTGCATTAATGTAATTAGTACATTAACAAATTAGAGATGAAAAACAAACATCTCTATGTTTAATTCACTATATTATCAACTCATAAAAAGAAGCTATAGATACAAACTTTCAAAATTTGGTTTTTAAAGTCTATCAGAAACCTTCAGAAAACACATGAATGATAGTGAAAAATACTTTAAGTGTGGTAGGTTGATTTATATCTCTCCCTTCAAAAAAAAAAATTCTAATCCTCACAATCTGTGGATACGTTGCCTTACATCGTAAAAGTAATTTTGCTCATGTGATTCCATTAAGGGTCTTGAGATGAGGAGATTATCCTGGGTTTTCTGGATGACAGAGTTTTAGAGATTCTGATTTCATCATCATTGTGATGATGAAGATGAGAGGCTGGAGTGAGGTGGCGGGGTGGGGGGGCTTGAGTTAAGGAATGGCTGACAGAGGCTGGGGACAGATTCCTCCTCGGAGCCTCTGAAGGAGCCAACCCTTCCAGCACCCTTGATTGTGGCCCCAGGAGACTCATTTGGATTCTGATCTCCAGAACTGTAAGAGAATATGTTTATGTTTTAAGTCACTAAATTTATGATAATTTGTTACAATAGTACCAAAAAGAAAAAAAAGAAAAAACTAATACAAAAGGAAATTGCAGTAAATCAGGGATTAGATGAGGATCCCTTTTATATGTTAATACTGACATTTACTGCAGATACTAGACCATACAATACAATGACATTAAAAGGATGTATATCTGTGCATGTATGCACACACATACACACAAAATATGTGATGAAGAAAAACTACCAAAAAACAAAATAACAAAAAAAGAAAAAGAAAAAGAAAAGAAAACCAGTAAGAATCGATGGAAAAAACTATCCAAACTAGTAAAAAGCAGTCAGATTTAAAAAAATCAATATTAAAAAATCAATAACTTTCTTATACACTAATAATAACTGATTTTAAATGTAATAGAAAATGGGGCCCATTTAGAGTAGCCACAAAGCTCATTAGATAACTATGATTAGGTGTGATCAGAAGTTCATAAAATCCACTAAAAAAAACTATAGAAGTTTACTGAAGGTCACAAAGCAAGCCCTGAAAAAAAGGAAAAGTTACTTTATGTTCCTCAACAGTTTTCCGTGTGTGAGTCAAACTTTCAAAATTAATCTTATTAAGATTAATTTGAAAATTAAAATCTATGATGCTTTTACAGTTATTATGAAGAAAAACATACACAAAGTTAGGAATATTTGAAAGAAAGGCCAACTGGAGATTAGTCCTGCCAAATTTAAAAACATAGAGAATTAGAGCAAGTTAAAGAGTATGTTATTGTTTTACTTTTCATATTAAAATTTGGAATTCACCTGGGATTGATTCTGTGTATGGACTAAGGTAAGAATTGAGATATTTTTCTGTGTGGATAATAAATTGATTCAATACCATTTACTGTAAGTACTGTCTTTTTCTCACTGCTGCTTAGTGCCATTTTTATCCTAAGTCATACCAAACCTGTGCAATTTTTTTTCTGGACTCTTGATTAGTTTTCAAATGCTGTATTTGTTCTAATTTGTACTAATATTATACCATCTTAAATATATGTCACATAATTTTTTATTTAAAGTTTTGTTAGTACTCTAACTTTGCACTTGTTTATTGTCTTTGTTATACACAGATTGTCCCATACATGACTATATGAATTTTATAATTATTTGGTCAATTTCCTTAAATAATTGTTGGTCAGTTTCTACAAAAAAAAGTGTTTGTCAGTCATGTTTTTCAAATATATTTAATTTTTTTTTTACTATTTGGCTATCAGCTTGCACTATCAGTTACTGAGAATTGTGTAGTAAATCTCCCACTGTGATCATACGTATGTGTATTCTCACCTCTACTCTTTTTTGCTTTTTGTATTTTGAGGTTATATATTCAGGGACATATAAACTTAAGCTATTGTATCCTTATACGTAGGATATGTTCCTTGTAAGTTGCCTTTAGTTCTTTTTACATTCTAGTCTCACAATCATTGTCTTTTAGCTGGAACATGTATTACAGTTATATTTATTTAATTATGATATATTTAAATTTATGTGTACCATCTTCACTATTTATCTCACCAGGTAATGATTTAAAGTTATTTAATAAAAATAAAGTATATGCAGTTAATTATTATACTTAAAAAATAAACTGTAGTACAAATATAAGATTTGAAACAAGAAACGTATATTTTAAAGAATAGTGATATATAAGAACTCTAGAGGCTAAACTGGTATTTTAATGTTTTAATTCATTTAAAAATATTTTATTATGTTATTACAGTTGTCCCAATTTTCTACCTTTGACCCCCTCCACCCAGCTTGCTTCCCACTACCACAGGCAATCGCCACACCATTGTCCATGTCCACGTCCCATGCATATATGTTTTTTGACTAATCTTTCCAACACTTTTCAACTAGGCTCCCTTCCTGCTTACAGCTGTCAGTCTGTTCCATGTTTCTATCCCTCTCATTCTATTTTGCTTATTAGTTTATTTTGTTCATCAGATTGTACTTATGAGATCACATGGTATTTATCGTTCACTAACTGAATTATTTCACTTAACATAATAGTCTGTAGTTCTATCCATGCTGCCCCAAAGGTTAGAATTCCTTCTTTTTCACTACTGTATAGTATTCCATTGTGTAACTGTACCACTGTTCTTTTTTTGTATCCACTCATACAATGATGGGCACTTAGGCCACAAATAACACTGCTACAAACATAGGAGTTCATATAGTGTCTTGAACTGGTATTTCAGGATTCTTAGGGTATATTCTCAGAAGTGGGAAGGCACTTCCATTTTTTAAATTTTTGAGGAAACTCCATACTGTTTTCCACAGTGGCTGCACCAGCCTGCATTCCCACCAATGGTGCATTAGGGTACCCTTTTGTCCACATATCCACCAGCATTTGTTTGTTGATTTATTAATGATAGCCATTTGGCAGGGGTGAAGTGATAGCTCATTATGGTTTTAATTTGCATCTTTTTGATGGCTAGTGATGTTGAGCATCCTTTTATATGTGTATGGGACATCTGTCCTCCTTGGAGAAATGTCTATTCGGATCCTTTGCCCATTTTTAAAATTAGATTGTTTGTTTTCCTAGTGTTGAATTGTTTAAGTTCTTTATATATTTTGGATATGTATTTATATTTTTTGCCAATGTATCACTGGAAAATATGTTCTCCCAAACAGTGGGTTCCCTTTTCATTTAGATAATTATTTATTTGGCTGATCAGAAGCTTTTTAACTTGATGTAGTCCCATTTGTTTATTTTTTTCCCTTTGTTTCCCTTATCCTAGAAGATATGTGGGCCAAAATGTTTCTGGGAAAGATATCTGAAATTTTACTGCCTGTGTTTTCTGCTAGTATTTTTATAGTATTGTGATTTATATTTAAGTTTTTAATCTATTTTGAGTTTATTCTGGAGCATGGTGTAAATTGGTGGTCTAGTTTAAATTGGGGTCTAGTTTATTTATTTTTGGCATGTACCAGCCCAATTTTCCCAGAACCATTTATTGAAGAGTCTGTCTTTACTTTATTGTCTGCTCTTGTATCCTTTGTCAACTATTAATTGCCCATAAAGGTATAGGTTTATTTCTGGGGTCTCTGTTCTGTTCCATTGATCTATATATTTGTTCTCATGCCAGTACAAGACTGTTTTGATGACAATGGTCTTTTACAGTTTTATGTCAAGTACTGTTGATCCCTCCTACTTTGTTCTTTCTCAAACTGCTGAGGCTATTTAGCATCTCTTTTGGTTCCATACAAATTTTTGGAACATACGTTCTAGATCTCTGAAATATGCCATTGGTATTTTAATAGGAATTGTGTTGAACCTAAAGATTGCTTTGACTAGTATGGGTGTTTTAATGATGTTAATTCTTTTATTCCAGTAAGTGCTTCCAATTATTTGTATCTTCCTCAGTTTCTTTTTTCAATGTCCTATCATTTTTTGAGTCTTTTACCTTCTTGGTTTAATTTATTCCTAAGTACCTTATTTTTTTTGTTGTTGTTGTAATAGTAAGTGGGATTGTTTTTTTTTGTTTGTTTGTTTGTTTTTTTAGTTTCTTTCTGATAGTGCAATATTGGTCTATAAAAATGGCATTGCTTTCTGAATATTAATTTTGTATCCTGCTCCTCTGCCAAATTCATTTATTAGGTCTATTAGTTTTTAGTTTATGATTTTCTATATACAAAAGGATATCATCTGTGAATAATGACAGCTTTACTTTCATCTTTCCAATTTATTTCTTTTTGTCTGATCACTGTGGCTAGGACTTCCAGTGCTTTTCGAATAACAATGGTGAAAGTGGACATCCTGTCTTATTCCTGGTCTTAAGGGAAATGCTTTTAATTTTTGCCCACTGAGTATGTAAACTGGCATATTTAATGAATTTATTGGTTTCAGAGTGATAATGAGCTATGAAAGTTCAGGACAGTTAAAAAGCCAACATTAGAAGATTAATATTTGCTATGCTCAAGGATAATCCTGTACTGAAGCAGATATTCTGATTGCATGTGTTCATCTTCTTGTAACAGTTTTGAATAAGACATGTCTAATCAAATCAATAGGAGACATTTGTTTTTGTTTTCTACTAGATATTTAAACCTGTAAAGTAGAGCTGGATAAGTCCTAGTTTTACTCTCAGAAATAATATAAACAAGGTCCCATGACTTTTCTAGTTCCTCTTTGAAAATCTCATGGCCAAAATTTACAAACAGCTTCAATTAGTAACTTTATTTTTACAGTTTTAAATAAAACACAAACTTTGACCTTAATTTTTAATTTTATCTTTTTCTTTCTTGATTTGAGTCCTGCTTCAGGTAATACCATTGCCCTGAGTGTGTCTATGAGTTCCCCTGCACTTCATCTTGTTGACTATGGTTTATGAAAGCATCAAGATCATTGTCAGGAAAAAAAGAGAGAAAAGTGGGATAATTTCTTGCTTGACCTGTGTTATGGTTGGGGGCTCTGCTCTCTGTGTCTGTCAGGTATCATTGACTCTGCCATGCATACTGCCATAGGCTAGCAGAAGCTCCTATTGAAAATATTAAACTTACTGTCTTTAGACTTAACCTCTGCCCCAGTTGCTTGTTTCCTGAGAATTTCTTTACACAGATGATCTTCATGTCTTATTCTTTAGGTAAATAGATACAATCTTTTGCCTTTACATTGGTCAGTAGACATCAGTTCACTATAACCTACTCCCAAATTTAGAGGATATATATTAAATTCCATGAATAATCCCTGTGAGATATATATATTTTTGACTGTAGGTAAAAGTGGAAGCACTGTTCCCTCCTTCCTGTACTGAGCAGACAGTACTCTCAAATCCTCCAAAAATTCTTCTTATGATTTCCCAACATCTTTTTTCCTTTTAAAGATTTTATTTATTATTTTTTGAAAGAGGGGATGGAAGAGAGGCAGAGAGGGAGAAAGACATCAATGTATGGTGGTCTTTCATCTGCCTCCAGCTATGGACCTGGCTGGAGACCTGGCTTGTCACCTGGTTATGTGCGCTTGCTGGGAATCAAACCAGTGACCTTTGGGTTCAAAAAGTGCCTTATCCACTGTGCCACCAGCCAGGGCCTGATTTCCCATCTTCAACAACTTTTATTTATTTGATGTGTATGAATTGCCCTATTGATTCTGGGAATCTTCATTGAAGTATTTGCTTCACAGGCACTCTCATAACATGCTTTTGTGACAATCATCATTTATACTGTAGCTCCTGAGTTAAAACTGTCAAATAATAAAATGAAGACACAGCATAAAGTGGAGAGCTAGTGTTTAAAAGAGACTTGAATACTATAGTTTTACTTCCTGCATGACAAAGGAAAGCATTGGGAAGATTAGAATGACTACTGACTTAAAGTTTTGAAATAATCATTCTGCCTTTGGACAAAAATAAACTCTAAGGAAGATGAATATAGAAGCAAGGAGACTAATTAGAAAGTTATTGCAATATTCAAGGCAAGAGATAATGATGGATTGGATATGGGAAGTAACAGCTGAGATGGTAAAATAGAAAGGTCAGTTTAGGACTATATTTTGAAAGTAGATGCAAGAGAATTTGCTGACACATTTGATGTGTGGTATGAGAGAAAGAGAGGAGGAAAAGGTAATGCCGAGATCTTGGGTCCAAGCAACTGAAATAATTAATTACAATTAATAAACAAGAAGAGAGAAGTAGATGATGGGGTCTGCAAAAAGCTAGTGAACAAGGCCAGGGGTTCATTTTGATTCTTGCACATGTTTAAGTTAATTTACTTAATAGGTATCTTATTGGAGATGTTGAGTAGGCTGTTAGAATCTGGAGTTCAGAAGTTATGGGAGAGGTCTCAACTCAAAACATTAATTAGAGAGCCGTCAGAGCATGTGTGACAGAATTGGATCACCAAGGGAGGAAGTAAAAAATAAAACAGAGAAGAGAAGAGGTTTAGGGATTGAACCAAAGTCACACGAAAGTCCAGAACTTGCCAGCAAACTGACTATAGGCATGAGCAATGAGATAAGAGGAAAACAAAAAGACAGGAGTCTAGGAAGCCAACAAGAAATTGTCAGTCTGAGCGAATGATCACTTGGGTCAAATGCTCTAGTAGGTGCAATAAGATCAGAACTGAATTTTAATCACTGACTTTAACAACAGGGTGGTTACTGATGACCTTGACAAAGGTGCTTTCAGCGAAGTGGTGAAAGCCTGTTTGGACAAAATAACAAAGCAAATAGGGGAAATTTAAAATTTTAAAACGCAGTAAAACTTTTGCTATAAATTAGAGGAAAGGGGTAGTGGCTGGGAAGGGAATTTGAGTCAACAATGGATTTTCAGTAAGTTTAGTATGTGTATGCTGATTGCAACCTTGTCATAAAGAGGGAAATACTGACCCAGGTAAGAAAGAGAATTTTGCTGGAGCTATGTCTTTATGCAGAAAATACAGGGTGTAATTTCACACCTAAAAGGAATTGCCCAACGATAAACCATGGGAGAGGAACTGTTCAAGAAACTGTTGAGGCTATCATATGGGGAAGATCAGATAAATGGACATAGAAATTCCCTTGATATAAGATAGGAGTGATGTTGGAGAATGTTACATCCAGAGTGGACTAAAACAATGAGGGTGAGTGACCCAAGGGTTAATAAAGGGCTGAAACAAGAGAATGTATGAGTATAATGGATGGTAAAGCACTGAACTTGGGGCTCTACTAATTCAGAGGGCTTGGAGAAGCAGTGTTCTCAGGAGATAATCAGCCTTCTTTTAGGGCAAGATGAAAGGAAATTTCAGAGCAAACTTTGAGAATGTAGTCTTCTTTACCAAGCGATTACGGATTTCAGAGGGCACAGTGAAGGGCTTTCAGGAGTGAGCAGGGGTTGAGATGGGGACAATGTAGAATGTGCAGTCATAGGAGAGTTAAGAGTACAGACGAGTGGGGACCTAAAATTCCTAGGCATGTGTGGTCCTTGGCCAAACTGCAAAAAAATGCATAATGAGGTTAATGCTGGTGACTTAAGGCAGATAGATACTGAGACTGCATGTTGGGTATGGAAAGTGGGAGATAAATGGCTTGTTCTTCCTTCTTCCTAAAGTAGGTTTAAGGCCCATGAGTAGGTCTTAATCTCAGCTCAGGACTTTCTTTGTGACCCTTGCTGATAGAGAGTAAGAGTCTCATTTTAATTTTTTTCCTCATGAAGAATATACTCTGAAATTAAAAAGAATTTCAGAGTTCTAGTTAGCAGTTTTTAGAGTGTATGTGACAGAAACATACATACCATTTTGACTTTTGTGCAACTTCACTTTTTTGTCAGTTGATTCATTTAATAATCATGGTCACAAATCTACTTTTGCTTTTTAAATCCTAAATGTAGAATGAGTAGATGAAGTTTATCATAACAAAGACTTAACTCATATTTTGAGTACTTTGAAATATGTGGAAAAGATGCTTCTTATCTATTGTGCTATTTATTCTAGCCATAATTACTGATGAATGTAGGATTTAATAAAGGAAAATGTATGATTTTTGACCCAAGACAAGGAAGTTTCAAAAGGACAGTGCAAAGGAGAGGTAATCTAGAAATTATATAAATTCCAGAAACTTTTCTGAAAATGTTTCTTAAGGTCTTAATTTGGAGTCCAGTGTTTGATTTATATTCTACAGAATTGATTTTGATTTGAAATGGAGACAACTGAGTTTTATTGTCTCACACAGTGTTAGCATTTTCCTTCTGCATTAATTTTCCAACTTTAGAACCAATGTCCAAGTGCACAGTTGTGACAGGTAACTTCTCCGAGTCCTCTTCCCTATACTTCTCTTTCAGTAGAAGTGACAACCAGAAATGAGGTAGAAGAGCCTGGCAAAACAAGAGAGAGATAAAGCTCACTAAGTGTTAATAATGGATTATGTCATTGTCAAAAAGAGAGTTGGGGGACATAATCTGAAAAGATGTGTTAGGGATGCATGTGAGCAATCAGTTTTATTGGTTTTACTTTAGTGAGAAATTCAACAAAACTAAAGGTCAGAGAAACAGTGTTCTTAGACATATTAGCACTTCTTAGTTAATAAGGAATTAAATTCTGACAGGATCTGGTTGGCATTTGTTTTCTTTGATCTCTTTTTCAGCTTTTTCAAGCAGGTCTCTCCTCTCTCTCTCTCTCTCTCTCTCTCTCTCTCTCTCTCTCAAACACCCGCACACATACACACGTGCGTGCTTCCTTGTTCTTTGTTTCCTGGATTTCAATCATTGCCAACAGCGGTACAATCAGATTTATAAGTGCTCTGACTTCCAGGGCCTTATCAACTTATTTGAGAAATATTTATGGAGTATTTTGTGTGCCCAGGCATTGGTGATTTAGCAGTTAAACATAATGGTTAAAGGCCCTGATTTTATAGATGCATTCATTGTAGTGTATGTGTTGATGGGAATGGAGTAGAAACATTAAACATGTAAGTAAATAATATGCTGACTTGAAATGTTAACAACAGAAAATCTGGACTTTAATGTTTCCATTCATGAATCACATAGAATCATGCACTCATGCTTGAAATATATGTGATCACATAGCTAGGAGGGACCTTAAAGACATGTGACATAAATTTTTACTCTTACTTCATTGGAAGAGAATTTGAGCCAGAGACAGTGACCATAAATTGTATAAAGTCAAGCTGAAATAAGGAACTTAGCAATTACTACTAAGCCAAATCAATATATATTTTCAATTTAAAGGATATTTTAATCTTCACAGTCTACTACCTAAACTATGTAAAAAAATCTCTAGTCATATGTATCAATATTATTCCTTTTTAGCTTAGTTGTCGGTAATCCTTTGATTACCCTATTCCCACTCTCATGTTTTAAAGATCTCACTTGTTTGTTCCACTCTTTAATTATACAAGAGTCAAGTCTAAATTCCATGAATACCTTCTTTTCTTTTACAGACAGGAGTGACAGAAATCTGACAGCTGAGGTGAGAAATAGATCTGAGGTATCAACAACTTCAAGTGAGTCTATCTTGAGGTGGAAACATGTTTTAAGAAGAGATCACTGAGGCTGAAACAAGAGCCCACTGTTTACAGTACTTCTTTACAAGCGAAGAAGAGCCTTTAGTGAAGCTACCTCTAATCTGCTCACATAAGAGATTATACTCACTGGACAGTAGGCTTTAAAAAGAAAATTACCTCAGCCCTGGCTGGTGGCTCAGTGGATAAGGTGCCGGTCTGTGAACCCAAAGCTCGCTGGTTTGATTCCTCAGCCAGGGCACATAACCAGGTTGCAAGCCAGGTCTCCAGGCAGGTCCGTAGCTGGAGGCAGGTGAAAAGCAACCATACATTGATGTTTCTCTCCCTTCTTCCTCCCTCCCTTCCCCTCTCTTTCTGAAAAATAGTAAAATAAAATAAATCTTAAAAAAATTACTTTGGTCAACTAATTCCATCCTCGTGTTACTGGAGGAAATAGGTTCTCTCAGTGTCGTTGGAAAGAAATTTTCCATTTGTTGGTGAAGGAGCATTTGAGTGAGAATGGCAAGATTTAGTAGAGTGAAAACAAAGGAAGGTCTTAGATTGGAAGAGGCCAAATCACAGCACCTGGGGTAAGCCTAGGCTGGGCTGCCTAGACTTAGGGAAAAAAAATTACAGTGGGAAACAAATGTTCTTGAAGCTCTCTGATCCCCTGGCTGCACATCTCATGGCGACCATTAGTGTTTAGGAGAAAAGAAAACAAAAGTTCAGCCAGAGAAAAGGAAGAGTATGCAGGGCACAGGTGCCCTCGAAAAGGCTGCCATGTTCCATGAGGCCCTTCCCTGGGGGTCCAACTGCAGAAGCTGGTTGACACTGTTGGTCTGTCCCCAGGTACACCATGCCTGATGCCTTGTGCATGACCAGGTGGTCCAACTCCATCTCACTGTGGAAGAAGTTAAAGGGCCACTGTCACAGACCCATGCTTGTGTCCACCAGGCCCAGGACAGCCAGGGACCAGAATTGAGACCTGCCCAACCCCCACCCCACACCTGAGGCTACAGTAGTGCACCTGAGCCTTGACTTATAGCTGGTATTAAAATTCTTAGCTGCATGACCTTGGACAAATTACATCACTTTTCTGTGCCTCATTCCTCCATCTGCAAGCCTGCTGCCTAAGTGGAATGGCACCCAGGTCACATCCCAACCCCCATCCGTCCAAGGATGGACTTTTCTCTGGGCCTTTGTTAAGCTTGAATTATATTTTCCTGGGTTTGGGAAGGGGCAGACTGTCTTTCAAACTATCTAATATTTCCCAGCTTTTCCTGTGGCTATGCTAGTGACTTCCCCCTATCCAATCCCTTCCTTGAATTTTCCAGGTTATGTGTTCTTAATTTATCCCATCTTTTCTCAAGATTTTCCCAGGTGAGCCCCCTCCCCATTTATGGTTGCTACTTTAGCTCCCGCTGTGCAGGCCTCATCATTCTGCTTGTCATTTGTTTCTACTGTGCATGCTTAGTAACAGGAGTCACCACTGTGTCATCCCCAGCCATAATGGGGTGGATTCCTGGGGTGACAATAAAGCTGCCTCTTCCTACTTTTGTCTGTTGCTTTTCCCGTTAATGAATAACTCCCTGCAGTAACATTCACACCCTAACCCTAAGGGTGTCCTACTTCTATGACTTTGCCCTTAAGTCCTCTTGGCTACTTCAACTTATTTATGTAAACATTTATTTTCCTGATTAAAGAGTTTCTGTCTTGGAATTTTATCTTTTCTATGATCAAAACGTGACAGCAAGTTCAGGACTATAGCTTATTCTCTGTAGTACGGGTCCTTCACTAATTCCTGGAAACATAATTTCTCAAATCAGTGTCTTTGGTTTAAGGCAGCTGGAAGCTTGGCCTCAATAGTTAAGTTTTTCTCACTATATCTTACGTGCACAATATCTTATGGGCAGGAATTAAAAAAGGAGGAGGTCAAGTTCAGATATTTTGTACTAGTTATAGGTAGACACGCTATATTTCCAGAAAAATTTATTTTTCCTTTAACATTTTGAAGAATCAGTTTACTTCTCTGGCTGTAGAATTTCTCTATAGTTGTAACTTTTTTTTAAGACCCAAAGTAAAGATGTAGGATATAGAAAGAATTATAGCACCTTAGCCATCTTAAAAAAAAATTTAAAAGCACACACAGAAACAGATTTGTCTGGTCAAAATCTCAGAAGGTCATTTTTAGTATCCTCTACCATTTTTATACATTGTTTTAAAATAAATCATGAGAAACACTGGACTAGATGTTATTGAATTAATGCTAGATGAAGATTTTTCATATATTCCTAAACAGACAACATTTTTGCCTTCAGATGAAGTTCCAAATCTCCTTTGTTTTCTTAAGAGAAACATGCCATTTACCAAATTCTAATATACAAATATTCACATGGGCTTATTTCCACTAGATATCTAAGATTGCATATAAAAGATACATAAAATAAAAATATACGGTAAAAGATGAAAGAGGAAAAATAACAGAAACTAAGTTGTGAGACATAAAATAGAGGTAGACATGAACCTCATGTAGAAATACCTACTGGAATTCTTTTCACTAAGGGTGAAGTGTAAGACTGGCTTTCTTACAACCTTCTGTAGAGAACACCCTTGTTGTAATATGATTTATAATGGTTAATCAAAAGCAAAACAAGAGAATAACAATTATTAATACTTAAAAAACCTTTTTTTTTTTTCCAGAAGTCATCATAAGTAAGATAAGGTACATATAACAAAGATCCCCCCGTTAGCATCTTTAGAGTAGATGCAAAGGCGGAGCAAGCAGGTATTTCTTTTAAAATCCTACAATGTAGAACAAGAATGTGCATCTTTGCAGGGACCCACAATAGGGTGGGGATCCAGGAAACAGTTTCCCAAACTTTAATGAACATTAGAAGCAACTGAGTGTCTCTCAATGTGTAGAAATCCAGGCTCCACATACATACGTAAAAGATTCTTATTCAGCAAGTCTGGAATGAAACCCTAAAATAATGGATTTTAACAAGCATTCCAGGTGATTCTAGTGAGGAACATATATAAGAGCATGTAAATGACAGTTGCAATTAAAAAAAAAAAAAAAACTGACAAATGATGCTTCTATGACTGATATATTATGAAAGATAAGATATTATGATAGATTCGATGAGCTTCAGAAATCTCCCGACTTTTCCTCCCCCTGGAAAAACATTTCAGAATGCAAATTAGCCAGAATGATGTTGGGGGAATAACCTTACATGTGCTTCCATTATTTGTTCTAAATAAATCATTTGCAAATTTCACTCTTTTAACTCTTATTATTAATAAATAGCTTCCATCATATTCCATAATGGACAGCAACAAACCACCATGTCACCAATGTGTACAAATTACCTGGAAAAAGACATGTGGACTGCATATCCTGCAGAAATGCTTGACAAATATAGTTTCTTTCATCTTTTAAAAAATAGATCCTGGGTGCAGTTAAGACTGTACTTCCTGGCAGATGCCTAGAATGTAGCTTCACTACACTACCAATTAAACCTAAACAATATGTTTTAAGAGCAGCCAAGTTGGGTGTAAGATTTTTTTGTTGTTGTTGTGAAAAATGGCGAGGCATAACAAGAAGGTGTGCTGAGAGAAAGGGCTTTCCACTTCCATTTGCCAAGTCCAATGCTCTCCTTAGAACGCATTTTCAATTATGCTGAAATAAGTCCAACCAAAGTTATATCCCAACTCAGAAAGAACAATATCTATAAGTCATCCAAAGAACACATAGGTTTAAGAAATGTTATTTGCTGTTGGATGGTGTGGCTTTCTCTGAAGCATTGCTTCTCAAAGTGTAATCTCCAGGCCAGAAGCATGAGCGTCACTTGGAAGCTAAGAAACCCAAATTCTCAAGCCCAGCCTAGATTTACTGAGTCAGAAACTCTGGGGCTAATTTTGAGCAGTCTGTCCTTTAGTAGTATCTCCTGGTGATTCTGGTGTATGTTAAAAAGTTCTCTAAAATTTAGAGAACCTGAAAGTACCTAAAAAACCTTCACTTTCAGAATATTCATTTATAATTTTTAAAATCTGGTAACAGAGAGGCCTTGAGTTTATATGTGTAAATATATACATATCAACTGTCATTTTAATGAATATTTTCATTTGATTAATTTTAAATTATGCTCACTTTTATTTATCTTTGTCCTTTATACAGATTATAAAATGGTGGCTGTTTTGGGGGGTGGGCGTGGTCAATTCAGCCCTTTTATAATATGTTTCAACACTGTACATTCAAAATGCCCTGTCTAATTCCTGGCAGGTTGCCACACCTTGGTTTTTAACCCTGTTCCAAGGTTTGTGTCCCTGCCTGGCCCCTAGTGCTTCAGGTCAAAGGACATTAATTAATTTAAGTGGTTCTATTCTTTCAGCCTTATCTCCTGCTATGTTTTCTTATGCTCCCTTATTCCAGTGATTGTTCTTATATTTCTACTAAATTCATCTTATCCTTTTCCATGTTTTTGTCTTTGTTTATTATAGTCTCCTTTTCTAGAATGTACTTTCCATTCCTCTTTCACATTCTTCAGGGGTAGCTGAAATCCCATTTCTACCTTGAAATCCTGCCTGACAAACTGAGCCCCACATAATCTCTTCTGCCTTTTATGGTACCACCTGTTGCTAAAATTTTAGTGCATATTAGGTGCCAACTGCCTTTTAAACAAAGTTTACTCTGCCAAGTTTGTCTGTCACATGGAAATAGTTTTGCTCTTATTCAGAAGAAGCTTGGCAGAAGAAGTAGAGTTCATGACCAATGCAGTGTTATAACAGAGTTGAAAGGGGATTTCTGGAGCAGAGATTTAAACTATATAAGGGAGGGACCCAAAGAAACAGAATTATCTTCTGGAGGGTGGGCCCCTTATACTACAGGCTTCCCCTGCTAGGTGAGTGTTCTAGGAGCCCATCTGTATCAGTGCACCAGCTGGTGGTGTTGTGAGAGGTTGTGTTTGAGTTCAGTGAATTTTTTTGAGGGCTTTTTTAATGTGTTTGCCCATTGCATGATGGGTGATTTACAAGCACACCTGCCCACACTGTGCTGAGTGTTCTGTAGTTTTTGACCAAAAACAACATGACCCCCATGCCCCACCCTTTCTATTCACTCAATATTGCCTGAGGAACTTTTTGTTTTTCCAACAAAAACAACCTCAAAGAGAAATGTTTTGCTGATGTGAAAGAGGTGAAACAAACAAACAAACAAACAAAGGCAAAGGCACTAAAAAGCATTCAAAGCAATGAGTTCAAAAACTGTTTTGAGCAGTGGAAAAAATGTCCATAGGTGTATTTCTCTTACACGGAAAGCACTTTGAACATGATTGAAAGTTTAAACATGTAAGAATAAATGCACAATTTTTTATAAATAAATTCCGGGTTTTTGGGTTTTCCTCTAAGGGGACTGGCTAGAACATGCACAAAACAGGAATTCTCCTATGGTGGCCCCAGCTAATCCAATCACAGAAAGGATGAATTCAATGTGGGTTACCCTGTTCTGGTTACAATCTGAAGCACCACTGAACTGGGTTATTGAAGTCTGCAGTGCCTCCAAAGAAACTTGAGATCCAATCTGATGTGTGAGATAATTTTAGTCTACCTTTATTTTATTTTCACAATCATCACATATGTATTTGGTCAATACCATGTGTAAAAAATTTTCCAACTCATTGGGGTAGACAGTGAACAAAACAGACAAAGATCTTTGTCTTCATGAAATATATAGTTTAGTTTACCTGTGTATCCATACATAGACCAACCCTAGAAGAGCATTTCTTTTATTTGAAAAATTGAATCATCTGACCAACTGGACTGCAATATTACACCTATTATGAGTAGACCGCCCTCCTTTTCCTAGAAGGCTTTCCAGTTCAGCAACTACTCTTGTTTCGTGGTGAGTAATGACATGCATTTTGATGGGTAATAACACACATTTTAACCTGGATGACCAATATTAAGTGTTCTCTTTATGTCTATAATTGACCCAGTTGTAATAAAATTTATAATCTCATTAGTCAATACTTCAGTGAATTATTTAATTGCTAGAAATACATGTATTGTCCAGAGGGGAATTTGTATGGCTCTGCATACAGGAAAATATCTTCTACTTGTGCAATATTTTCTCTTAGCTAAAATGCCCTCTTATGATGTACATATTATTTCCATTGCACAGTTGAGGAAATGCTCAGAAATTTTGTGTGGCTTTCTTTCCCATGACTCCTAAGGTCTTCCCTTTTCAGCCACCCATTCTACCTTTGACTTTACTGAGCTCATAATGTTAGTCCCAAGTTCACCATCAGAGACTACTACCAGAGACTGCTAGCAAGCAAACCTTTGGTTCATAAAGGTTAAACCCATTTTATTAAATTGTTAAAAAGTTTGCTCTTTAATTCTTTGGAATGATTGATTAAAAAAAACATAAATCAGACTCCTTTCTCCATCTGGCAGAAAAGTTAAAAAAAAAATCCTTAGGAAATGTGCAAACTTTGTCAGTAACTCTACCATAAAGTCAATGAAAACCCCAAGACATCTTTAATTTTTTCATTGTAGAAAAGGTCATCTGATTAAAATGAGTCTGTGATGATAACTCAGTTGTACGGATGGCAGAAAAGTAGTGATTTATAAGAGTTCACAAAGAATGCTCTGGGTAGTGTCAACTATGGCAGCATACAGAAACCAGCCACCCTGAAACCTCTGCAAAAGGGATTACTAACCTCATTTCACATGCTTGTAACCTAATTAGGTCTTCAGAGGTAGCCAGTCTCCTGAGGCCAAAGACTAACAATATGCCAACCTCCAGTACTGCCTTATTCACATTTAAAAAAGGCACTCAGTCCTTCAGGAATAACAGTTTCATTAAAGCAAGCATATTCCAGGGAAAACCAATCAGGTTGTAAAGAATTTACATCCTCCCTTTTATAAATGATCCTCCTGGCTCTCTCTTTTTTAATCTTCCTGAAAGTTGGTTGGTTTTTTAATCTTCTTTAAACTGTCACTTCTCTTCCCTTTCCCCATTTTGCCCAAGTATAGTCATTTTGATATATTTGCAGCAGCCAGGAACCCATTGCTGAAGACGTATGTTCCAAATATTTTCATCAGATTCCATGTAGCTACATGATGTGTAGAGACATTTTTCAGTGGTGCTGGGTACTGTCTCAAGGATTCAAAAGTACCCCTTGAGGCAAAAAAATCTTCTGTGTTAAACCTAAAATAGGAATGTTCATTTCAATCATCTAGATTATAGCTGTAGAAATGTCCTACGGGTTAGATTTTTATCACCAACGACACTTCTATATCCATGCTTGCTTGAAGTTTCAGCCTTCTTAATGTGTTTTTCTTCAGCGAGTAACCAGTCCAACTCACCTGCTGTTTCTAGGAAATAGAGCAAAAATGTGGCTTGATGAAACTTAATAGCTGATCCTTGTTTAGATATAATCTTCTCAATCCAGTTATTCCAGCAGACACACCTGCTTTAAATTGTAACTGCTTCTTGGGAGTGGAAGGTAGCAGATGAATAACATGGCCAAACCAGAGGACACCCAAAGTCTCCTGCTTGGGCAAGGTAGTTCCTAATGGATACATACAGAGGGCCCTGTGGAGGTGTAGAGTGACGGATAAACCCTTGGCCATAATACCCAATCCTGATTGGTTGAAGGGGCTAATTACCCAAAAGGCTCTCAGGAAAACAAAAACAAGAGCAAAAGCAAAAACCAAAACCTGCCGCTCCATTCAAATAGATTTGAAAATGAAAGAGTAAAGTAGTTGCAAACAATTATCACCAGAATCAAATAACAGTACAAATTACATACTTGTGTGTATATTTTCTCTTTAATGGAGCCACCAGTTCATTGTCATATGAAGTATATGCTGGTGAGAATCTCGTGAGACCAAGCCTTTTTAATGACTGAATAATTCTTATGATTATTGTAGTGAACTATAGCTCTAAAACCTGTTCTTTTTTGTGTGCCTTCATATATTAAACACAGCTTTATGAGTCTTTTTTATCTTTAACATATCAATTATTTTATAGCCAAACTTAATAAAATAACTGGGTACTTTCCACAAGGCATGGCTTGAGGTTGATAAATTGATTCCTCTGTAAAATATATACGAAGGGTCACCTGTGGTTCAGATGACATATAAAATAGGGGACACAAAAACTTTATTTTCTTAGAGTGGACCTCAGAGGGTGCTTCTATATCATTCTGGTATTTCCCTTTGATTATTTTTCTCAAGGATGTTTTAAGTCTATGAATAGTGTATTCTGGTAAAAAAACACCTTGTTTATCAAGGCATCCATGTAGTTGGGTTTCATGAAATGTGTACAGTTTTCTCATCAAAACCATGGTCTTGTCATGAAAACCTTGATAAATCATACTCCAAGAACAGCTCCTTAACTGCCTACTGTTTTCTTTTCAAATACCTATTGTTAATCTTCTTGACAATTCTGACAGTCTTGTGCCTGAAGCTTTGAATTTCCCATGTTGTAAGCAACTTAAAACTTCAAGCCAAAGAAAGAAGAATATATACCCATGGTAGAGACTCAAGATTATCAAGAGCTGTATGATCATAGACAGGCAGGGCTCAAAAAGGTGATTTTTCTAAGGATCTAGAATTTCTTTTTAGCCATAAAAAGAGACAGTATTAATTTCATGATTGATTATAATAGTAGCAGACATGCAAGATATGCATTTTTTAGGGCCAGACATTTCACATGCCCTTATCGTGATGCTTAAAATAGTTACATAAATAAATATAATTATCTAAGGTATAACAGGTGATGGACCTGATATCCAAGATGTTTTAAGTCCTTCCAGGTATAGCCACATTGTGGGAGAACCAGGAACCAAGCTGGGATGCTATGTAAGGTTTGTTTTATTTTCGTTTTGCAAAGCTAACCTTGATTTAGTTTGCTCTTTCTAATTTGGTAGGAAGCGTAATTCTTACTTTGCTCCCAACCTTCAAAGGAGTCAGTCAGCGTTGCAATATCACTTAACAAATGTTCCAAACAGGTTCTGTTACAGGCCACCGTTGCAGATGGGCCTGCTCACAAAGTTCGCTGCTGAGGGTCTCTACAGTCTCTGCCCTCACTCCTTTAAGCAATGGTCAGAGGTGGGGTCTGAGCTCTGTGTGGTTGGTGAAACACGCTTCTTTGAACCCAGGCCCTGGGGTACATCCATTAACTGCTTTCTCTGTCCTCACTTACCCGTAATTAGATACATAAAAGGAGGAGAGAGAATCTGAGACCCCACGTGGAGCCACAGTGGACAGGTCACCGAAGAGTGTCATGTGCTAGGTAGTCTTGGTACATCTGTAGGTCTTATTCTCTCATATGAAAACATGAGGCAATATTAGTACCAACTTTGTATGAGAAAATCAGTACAGCGTTCACAGTGTTTGGCAAATAGAATGAGATAAATAAATGTTAACCACATTAAAGGTAGCAATAAACAACCATGTTCGCTCACTCTACTTGCCAAGCACTGTGAATGCCTTGGCTAGTGACAGGATGATGGATGTGGCTAGGCTACCCAACTCTTAGTTCATTGCTATTCTAACACAGCTGAGGCAACTTTGCCCTGGTTCCCTGTGTGTTAAAGTGAACTTATCTTCTCCCAGGCTCGCATGCATCCAAAGAGTTTTTATCAAGGAAAGGTCAGGATTTCTGTTGGAGGAACTGGACTAATCACAAAGCTTATCTCTTATCTTTCCTCAGGGCCCCTTAAAAGTATATTGACCTACAGAAAGGTATAAAATCTTTAAGACACAAACAAGCCCCCCACCCCCGCAAAAAAAAAAAAAAAAAAAAGCTGTAAATTCATAGCAACAAAGAAAATGAGAAGTTTCTCAATAGATAAGAAGTTGCAACTCATTTGCAAGAGTAGCCATATAGGTGTGATTTTTTAAAAAAATGCTTCTTAACGTATGTTTCTAGAAAAAGTGCTGGCACGTGATCAGCATGTACTTCTAGAATATCCAAGTGAGTGAAGGAAATGAGAAAATGACATATTATTTAGGCACATGCAGGTAAGCGTCGGGAAATAAAGAAAATGAGAAATAAAAATTGTTCTCTCTGGGGAGCAGGACTCATAAATGGGGAAAGCTAGTGGCAACGGATTATTGATTTTCATTAGGTTTACCTTCATTATTATTTCATTTTTCAAACTGTATTTATATATTACTTTGAACAAAACAAAAAAAAATTATTTTGAAAACACTTTAAAAAGAGAAATCTGAGCGGTGGCACGACCATAAGTTCCTTTCATTTCTACTGAGGGAAGTTTGTTGTATAAACTGATCCAGGGGCAATGATTACCTGGCAGAATCACAATATGTCTGGTGACCATCAGTACAAGTAGGGGTGGGGAGTAGATTATCTGAATAAAACTGCAGAAGCTCTGGGTAATTTGTTTTGGGGAATGGACTATTTTCAAGCAGCTGTGAATAATTATAACAACACTGTTAGTTGGGGAAGGGATTGCCCACCTGGCTAGAGCTCTGGATTTCAAAAATATTTGTAGAATATGAACCAAGCCAGCTTTTATAAACATGTTTTTATTTCCTTAAGTCAGAAAAGCCTCATTTTATCTATGTCAAAGAATTTCTTCCAAGTGCCTCAATGTCTTTTTTTAGCAAATCAGATCAGTAGATTGACTGGGATGAGAGATTTAGTAATGGAAATCAGTAGAATAATTATTATACCTATACCATGCTTGACAGTGGAAGCTTGTTGGTAATAAAACCTGCTCTTTGACGTGGCGGTGGGAGCCAGGGAGAAGAGGTGTGGGAGGCCAGTTATTATGTGTCCATGCTGTGGTCAAGCAGGTGAAGTGATAGAGACTCCAACAGGGCCCAGAGGGAGAGCTCTGCTCTATTTCCCAACCAGAAACCAGACCTGGTGACAGGCTGTGGTCCTGGTCATTCCCTACAAAGAAGTTACAAATAAAAAAAAAACCTGGGTGCTTCTGATTGTGAGGATGGTGTGTGTGTGTGTGTGTGTGTGAGAGAGAGAAAACATCCATATTCAAAATTTTCTGTTTTTATTGAATCTTCCCTGATTTGTATCTCTCAAAACCTATTATTATCATCATTTGCTTACAAAATGCAAATGCACTCTGTTTTCCCAGCAAACGTTTTGAGATAAACATAACCCAACTGCCAGAAGTCTTTATTCCCCAAAGCACCTCTTGCATGCAAAATCTGGCTCTCCCCCAGTTCCATTTGTTCAGGTCTCCTCAGGTGCTGTCACTTTCCTTTCTAGCCTATAATCTGCCTTCACCAGAAGCCGGAACCCGATAGGTCTGATGAGCTCAGCGACTGGAATAGCGTCTCTTTATTTTCTCCTCCCTTGTCCCCGCTTATGAAGTGCTCAGTGACATTGCTGGCAGTCGAATAAAAATAAAAATCCTATTCAATATTCCATTCATTGTTGCACATATGCAGTATTGGCTTTTTACATGTTAATATCTGACACAGTTTCTTAATATGCTCCAAACTGCCAGCTCATTTGCATCATCTCTCGGTGATCTCCCACCTGTGCAGCAATTTGGGGGGAAAACATAATCATTTACGGATCACCTAAAACTTGACTTGGTAATAGAGACTGATCCAAGGAGCGCTCATTTATTTTTTATACATTCTTCACGGAGGCTTTGAATTGGGTTCTTTCTGCATGTATCCAGACCCCTGTCTATTGCCTCTGAGAACCAAGTAAGACTCTGAAATGCTCACATTTGTGGACTCTGTTGAGCAGTTTGAGATATCCATACATGGTTGGTGGGTTTGTGGGTGTTAGGTCCACGCTACTTCAGTGCCCATGACACTTCACTATTTGCGATAAGACAGCCAGCTGCTCTAAGTGTGGAGCTAAGCTTATCCTAGTCAGGACTACAAAGGATATGAGGATGCTTTAAGTGTGGGGTCTGCTGAACATGCACATTTCAATAGTTTTACCAGTTAGGATTCAATTCTGTTATGGGACTTTCAGAATTGAAAAAAAAATCTGTTTATAGTTATTACAATCTAAGTGTTTATAATCTAAAAAGAAAATGGGGTCCTATTTCACCTTCTGTTTTATAAAATGAACATCTTGAATAATTGAGCTTTGCCTTATTTACCTCTAAATTAACTGAGACTAGAATGCAGAGTCTGGTATAGGAGAATGTTGATTTTAAAATTAATTGAGCCTCGGCTGGTGGCTCAGTGGAAAGGTGCCGGCCTGTGAACTCAAAGGTCGCTAGTTTGATTCCCAGCCAGGGCACATAACCAGGTTGCAAGCCAGGTCTCCAGCCAGGTCCATGGCTGGAGGCAGGTGAAAGGCAACCATAGATTGATGTTGATCTCTCTCTCTGCCTCCCTCCCTTCCTCTCTCTCTGAAAATAATAAATAAAATCTTCAAAATGAATTGAATTCAGGAACAATAGCCCTTTGAGTAAGACTTCTGTACCTGTACTATATAACCCAATTACTTATTTATTACATTTGTTGTTGATTATATTTTTGTAATAAGAAGATAATCCCTCTGACAACAAGCATTTTTATCTGATATTTTGGTAACTGATGTATCTCAAATGTCTAGAATAATGTCTGGCACATAGTAAATTGTTCAGTAATATTTGTTGAGTAAATGTATGATTAAAAATCTCTATTCTCTTTATGAGCCTGAATGACCAAAGAAATGTTCCTGTAAAGTGGCTCCTAATCTTTGAAATTTCACAGACAAATGAATTAAAAAAAAAAAAAAAAAAGATAGGCATACTTGAATTAGCACTGCCATTCTGTAATGGTTAAGTATGGACTTTTGAAAAATAACAATAAATATCCTAGGATATTCTACTACAAAAAGATTTTTAAATAAAAGACCCTTCACTGTAAAAATATGAAAGAAGAAAATGATCTAAAATAATTATTAGCCTTCTCAGAAAAGACCAATGCCAACTTAAGTCATGGACCATCATCCATCTGCCAGCAAACTTCCAAGAGATCCCAGTTTGGACAACCACCGCTGTAAGCTCTGAATTGATGTGGCATCTACTAAGATGGGCCTGGCTTGAGGCCCATGCTGGATTTCAAACCAGATAATGTTGGTGACTGTAGAAGCAAAGCCTTATTGGGAATTTGAGAGATCATCTGGTCCAGTAACTTGAGGCAAGTGAAATTCTAAATCATGCATTGTTGGGTGGCTTCCAGTTGATCTGATTCCTCTTGAGCATCCTGATGTTTCCAGTGCTTAGAGGAAGCAGTTGCTGGCCAGCTGGCCTTGTGAAAACTTGTCATCTCCATCCCATTTCCTGATGGAAGTCTGGCAAAGAAAGAACAGAGCTCAGAAAATAGCTCCTGACTGTCTCCCCGCCCTCCCCCTCTCTCATGGTTGACTTCTTTTCAGCAAATACTTGTTTCTTCAACTTGTGTAGCTAAAAATGGGAACAATCCAATAGTTATTTATGAGACATATTATTTTTCTTCCAACCAAATAAGGAGGATTTGATTCTGTAAATATATTGTATGTAGGCTTGTGTGTGTATGAAGAAGAGGAACTGCCCAAAAGGCATGCTAAAATTTCAGGTGGGCCTGGCCTCCTCAACCTTATAGATTCCTAACCTCTGCACCCTTTGCCCTCTTCACTTCTGGGTTTCTGAATTCCTACAAGTAGTTGACTTAGTTCTTAACTTCCCAGTTGCTAATCTCTGCTCATGATGGAGTCTGAACCTGAATTTGTTCAGGAATTATGGTTCCTCTCTTGCTTGAACTCCAGTTTCCCTCCCTCCTAGCCTCATCCCTACTGTAGGCTTCAGAAGTAAATAAAAAACACCAGATCAGGTTGAAGAATTGAGTTTCTCTTTTGGTAACTTAACTATTTCCTCAGTAGTTTTCTTGTACCCAAGTCCCAAGTTCCTCTTGTGAGTACCCATATAATGGCCTGGAAACTGTTTCTCATCTTGGGGTTGGGGGTGGCTGGTAAAGGCAGCAATAGGAAAGTCAAAGATTTCCTTCCACAATGATGAAAATGGTAATGATGAGACATGATATGATCATTCTAGAGGTTAAACAAAAAACAGAGCAAAATCATCATCATTATCATCATATCAGCTTTAGGACTAACTACTTTTCCTGTATTCTTCGTAAGAGTAGGTGGTACAGATTAGTGAGAAGTCAGGGTGAAGAATCTTTTTGAGCAGGGGAAAGAAATTTTATAAGTGGTAGGTTGTTAAGCATTCTAGAATGAGAATGCAATTTTTCAAGATTTTGCTCCTTGTGTCTATAGATTTTTCTCTAGTGATTTTACAAAAGAAAAATAAAAGTGTCCATTATATAATCCATCATCTTATTTTCCCTTCCAAGTATAAGACTGTTTTTAAAAAAGGTTTTTGGTGGGTGTTTTCAGAATAATGTTTTTTTTTTTTTTTCTTAGTGAGGGATATAAAGGACAGAGAGGCAAGTTCACTGACCACAGCTGGGCACATGTAGAAAGAACCATCAGCTTTGCTTGGCAGACTTTTATTATTGTCAGTACAGAGCATAAGCAAGTCAAATCTCATCAGTACTTCCTCTTATAAAGAATTATTTTCTGCAGCCAAATCACCAAACATATTCTTTATTAATGTAGGTGAGTGCTAAGGCATGAAAATATCTTCACTGAAACAGATATGACAGTTATGATTTCAGCATAGAAAATGCTATTTTATGGATTTTTATTTCTATTTAAATCTTATTATTCCTTAAAAAGTCTATGAAGTGATTTGAAGTTTCTGAAGATAGTTGCTTTAAAATATTGTAGTAATAGTATTCTATTACTTTTCATTTGGATCTGCTGTTTGGATCTGCTGTTTCACTCTCACATGTGAGAGTGAAAGATCACTTATTCATTGTACAACCTCAAAATGCAGCAAAAATAAATTTAGGCCACATCATTTTTGCCCACTTGATCTTACAAGAATTGTAAAAACATTCATATTCTAAAAAATTAATGCAGTTTACTGAGGCCCGATGTTTGACTGAAATTTCTTTGAAGAAATTTCATTATCATCATTTTATAATGAAGAAACATGTAGAAAGTTCGCTCTCTTTCTGCCACTAACTTTTGTTTTCCCTTCCAAGCAGTATCCAAATTCTATGTAAAGCACCACTGAGTTCTAAAAACAAAACATCCAAACATATTTTTTGCTTTCCCACAATCATTTAATTGTCTTCCTAATTAATTCCACAGCCTGAAATAAATTATTGACTTACCAGACTCTCTTGTTTTCTGTGACAGATTCAGCAGTAAACAGGCCATTAACAATTCATAATGAGCAGGACATGTTTGTTTCTCCCATGTGCTAATTTAGTACCCCATTAGAGACTTCCTTTGACTCTTCTCTTTCCTGTCAACTCATTTTTGGAAAAGGGTGACAGACTGCTGGGCCCTATATGTTTGAATGAGACATTTCAAAGAAAAATATAAAACTCTATTTTGCCAAATCCAATTACTTATGCAGAGATGATTCATGGAAGTTTTCTTTTGTTCTTTTTTTTTTTTTTTCCTATAGTATGTAGAGAAATAGCAGTGTTCTATACATGAACTGAAACATTCTTTCCCTGGGCTATTTATCAATACTTACTGGGTGTTTCTAGCCAAGGATGAAACTAATTTTTTTATGAGAAAAGGTGAGTTTGTGCCATAAAAAGGTTCAGAATACTTCTTGTAAAATATGGCTTGAAAGATGGGCAGCACTTTGCAAAACAACACATTCCTTTTTGGAGAAAGAATATGGGCAAAGAGAAAGTCAAGGAAAACCCTGATAGGTCAGTGGGTAGTATGGAGTAGAATAAGATCCTAATGGATAATGTTCAATCTGGAGCATTGAGACAGAAAAGATGAGTAGATAAGATACGCTATTTTTGGAGGAAACCAGAATGCCTTGTTAACTTTGGGACAGACCCATAGGGCACCATTCTTGGATTCAATGAAGGAGAGCAATAATCAAATAGCATGTGTCTTATGTCAATTTGGAAGTTGTTATGCGGTTTGAATTAAAAGAAGAAAATATAGAAAAAAAAACAGGATTATATTATCCAATTCCTAATGTGAAAAAATTTGATTAAAAAATCAAAACAAAACACATTGACCAGTGATGATGTTTTGGAATCAGACAGACTTGAGTTCAAAATTAGTTTAGTTAGGTCCCAGTTTCTTCACCTATAAAATTGAAATCAAAATGTATATGGCTCACTAAATAAGAAAATGCAGCATTACAGAGGTCAATGTAGTAATGATGTAATAAATTATTATATAATGAATTTTAATGTTATGTAATAAGTAATTATAATATTAATAATATTAAATTACATTATCTATAATATCATTCATTTATAAAATGTATTCTGAAAGAGACATTGCAGTTAAAGTATTTCAAAAATCTGGTTACTGAACTTTTGGTTTAACTTCTTGGGTAAGAGAGAGAATGATGGTTCCATAATAATAATTCAAAGCTTTCATAGGGAAATTTAAGAAGACGTTGATCAGTAGAATGACAGAGTACCCTGATGTACTTTAAGTTTCTTCTTAATCTGCTTTGTTAGAGCTCAGAAAAAGTTTCTGGTCAGTTTGACCAGTCCATAAAACCAAGGAAAGCTGTACCTTTCTAGTCAGAGGTTCACTCATTTAGTCCTAAGGGTAGATGCATTGTTTAAATGACGTCAGTTCTTCTCTTTTCTTTCCAGCCATACCCTCTGCAATATGACAGATCCTTCTATTAAGAGACAATGTTTTCCGCCCTGGCTGGTAGCACAGTGGTTAAGGTGCCGGCCTGTGAACCCGAAGGTCGCAGGTTCGATTCCCCAGCCAGGGCACATAACCAGGTTGCAAACCAAGTCTCCAGTCAGATCTGTGGCTGGAGGCAGGTGAAACACAACCATACATTGATTCTCTCCCTCTCTGCCTCTCTCCCTTCCCCTCTTTCTAAAAAAATAATGAAATAAAATCTTTAAAAAAAAAAAAAAAAAAGAGACAATGTTTTCCCTCACCTCTTGATTCTGAGTTTGGCTATATGACTTGCTTTGGCCAACAGGATGTTAGCAGTTGCAGTCAGGCCCAATTAAAATTCTGGCATGTTTCCCCTTCAGTTTTGCTCCTCTGCTGTAGCTAGGTGAACATATCAGGTCATCTGGGTGCAGGGGTAGTCACAAGAAGCCCAGTCACTCTCCCATATCCTGGGTGAGGTCTTCCTTGACCAGCTGACCCTCTGCAAGCATTTGAGCCTGTGGGAGAGATCAGCTGAGCCCAGCCTAAATCACTGATGCACAGACTTAAGTAACTGCCTATTATTTTAAGCCCCTCAGTTTTGAAGAGGTTTGTGGTACTATATAGCCAACATAGTTCCACAAGAGCACAGGTGTGAGATAGAGAAGCACAGCACTAAAGAAGACATGCAAAGGGAAGTGTTTTTTCACTGTGAGACAAGTGATTTGAAATTAATAAAAAATAAACACTGAAAATGCAGGGTTAGTTTTAGATCTATGGCTCATTCTTCAAGGTTTATTCTCCTCACTATGACCCCATGCTCCTAGCCCTCATCAGAATCAGTTTAACTAGAGAAGTTTCAAGAAATAACCAGAAAAAGTATAATGGTAAGTCAGAGAAGAAAGGATGAGGAAGATTAATCATGACCCTTAAATTGGGGAACAGTGTAAAATCATGGAAATGCAATGGTGTAAGAGTAATGTATTTTCATATTTGGATCTCAGTTCTGGCATTTATTGGATGTCCTGTGTTAGAAAATTTACTTTTGTTTCCAAGTATAATATGGAGATGATATCTACTTTATATATGACCAATTTATGATGAATAATGTAAGAAGGACAATTGGATGAAATAGAATCGTTTGAATTCTATAATGATAGCTACCTGTGCCCCATGGCCACACTGCTTTCCTGCTCTTGTGTCAGTCTCATCCTTGATCATGGGTCATGTCTCCTTTATATCACACCTTCGTCATCCCCAGGAGTTAGCATAGAACCTAGTATAATATTCTTACCATCTATTCAATGAAAAAGTAAGTTAATGCACCACATCTCAATATCAGCAGTAAACCAGATATTTGCCACTGATGCATTGGCTCCTGGGTTTCCATCGATGTTTCAAAAAGAAAAGCCTGAAAAACGTTTCCTGCTTTAGAATTCAATAGCATTAGCAATTGCACCTCCTGCCTGTGTGATGGGGGTGGGCACAGGTTGGTGCAGGAAAGGTTGATTATATGCAGAACCAGGAGGTAAACATTAAGCGGCAAGAAAAGACTGGGTTTGTTTCCATCCATGTCTAATGCTCTTCTCTCTGAGGTGGAGACTATCAGCCAGAGACTCTGAGCTGCAGACAGAGAATGGTTCAGCCTTTGACTCTACAGAATGTCTCACACTCTGTCTATTGGAAAGAGGAGCCCTGAGATGATGACAAGCTTTAATTGGAAAGGGCTGTGTGCAGTCAGGTGGAGGAACCACAAGAAGCTGTAGAAAATAAGTGGACTATCATGACTTGATCTGAAAATTATTGGTAGTTACACTCTCTCCAAAGAAATGATTCATGCTAATTCAAGGGAAGGCTTCTTTCCTCTGTGAACAGCCTTCCTGCCCTGAGTGGCAGGGAAGTTATGGAAACTGAGGAAGCAGATTTTGCTCACTGACAGGCTTTTGGCAGGACCACACCTGCCCCATGGCTCTTTGAAAGCTTGTGTTTGTCACAGGGAAGAGAAGGAATCCTGGAGAGCAGTAGCCAGGTCTTCCATTCTCCCTCCTTCCTCTTGGTGCCCATCTAGTGTCTATCTAGCCTGGAACACAGTGCTCAGGTCCTGGAGATCAATACGTGTTTGACATCCATTTGTTTTCTTAAGTGAAGTCAGTAGCTAATGGGAAGGCTGTTTTTATTGGCCAATAAGTATGAACTACTCTTCTTTTGTTTTAATGAGTTTTGGTGTGAGTCCTCGCTTGTTTGTGTGTGTGTGTGTGTGTGTGCGCGCGCGTGTGCGTGTGCAGGTATAGCAGATACATGCCATGGAGAGTTTATTTTTCACTTCTTTGCAGTAGTTAGTATCTACCCAATGCATTCTATTACTCCTGAAACTGGCTTAGCAGAAGCCACTAGGCTGAGAGAGAACTCTAGAACCCAGATGTATAGCATTGTCATTTCTGTTCATTTACAAAATTTGCTTAAGATTTACCCAGGACTGAATTACACTGTTTCCAAACCAAGCTTCTCTCTCTAAATCTTAGTTGTGCTACCTGTATATAGGGAACCTCATTTACAGATACATCAAAGTTGGCAGACGTCTCCAAATAGAAAGCAACTATGAGAAAATAGCAAGCAGAATTTGCCGTCTTAGTTTTATTCTTATCACTGTATTTGATTTTTTCTAGGAATTTTTGTAATTATACTCTTAGGTTATTTACCAAACTCTCAGTAATTTACATGGTGGTTGGGCCAGGAGATGTCATAATTGAATATTCATACAGGTGCAAATCATTTCATTTCCACTTCACTACAGACCTGGAGCAAATGAACTTTAGTTTAAATTTTTGTCAGCACAGGTACTAGGCAGTTGCCTTTGCTCATTTGCAGAGCAGCCACCTACTATCCTACACTCCAATTATAGTCTGAAATACATTTTCCACCTAACCCAAAATATTTTCTAATGTCTTCCTAAAGATCTTTCTATATGAGTTACAGTAGTTTCCCTAGAAAATCGTATGATCAGTTAATGTGCATTCATTAAATTCCTGTTCTGTGCCCAATACTGGGCTTGGTGCTTGAGATGCTAATAAAGAAATATAAGGCAATCTCTGTGGACCAAGAGCTCAAAATTCATTTGTGTTAGCTTTGAGATCTCAACCAGACTGCATTTTATTGTATCTATGAAAAGTGATCTCTTAGAAGAAAAGAATCACTGGGTAGTTGGAGAAAAGTCTTTGAAAATATTGGTCTGGGCTAATTAAGGGATGATAAAAAAAAAACATCCAGGGAATTAGGTGGGTATTGCATAAGACTGGGCAGGCTATGTGCTGCCCAATTTTTTGGAGTATCATTCTCACAGACAAAAATGTATGCAATCATCCACTGATGGCACTTAGGCTGTTTCCAGCACTTGGATACTGTAAATAGTGCTGCTATGAACATAGGGGGTACATAGTTCTTATGAATTGGTGTTTCAGGGTTCTTCAGGTATAGTCCTAGTAGTGGAATTGCTGGATCAAAAGGCAGTTCCATTTTTAGTTTTTTAAGGAAACTCCATGCTGTTTTCCAGTAGCTGCACCAACGTGCATTCCCACCAACAGTGTACCAGGGTTCCTTTTTCCCCACATCCTCGCCAACACTTCTTGTTTGTTGATTTGTTGATGATTGCCATTCTGACAGGTGTGAGGTGGTGTCTTATTGTGGTTTTCATTTGCATTTCTCTGATGGCCAGTGATGTTGAGCATTCTTTCTTATGCCTTTGGGCCCTTTGTATGTCTCCCTCAGTGAGTTGTCTGTTCAAGTCCTTTGCCCATTTTTTAATTGGGCTGTCTGTCTCCCTGGTGTTGAGTCACATTAGTTCTGATTGGATCAAAAAACTTTGGTACATTTACACAATGGGATACCACACAGCAGAAAGAAAGAACTCCTAACCTTTGCAACAACATGGAAGGAACTAGAAAGTATTATGCTTAGTGAAATAAGCCAGTCAGTGAAAGACAAATATCATATGATCTCACTCATTTCAGGACAATAATGAACAAAACAAACAAATAAGTAAAATAGAACCAGGTACATGAATACAATGACTAGCTCTCCAGTGGGCAAAGGGGAGGGGGATGTGGGAGGGGAGAGAAGGAGGCAAAGAAGGGGAGCAGTTTATTCAAGGAACTAGTATGGAAGAACCATGGACATGGACAACAAGTGAGATTGACTTTGGGGGGAGTGGGTGGGTGGGGAAGGGGGCAGAAGGAAGGAAAAAGGGGATGGATGTAATCAACAATAAAATTAAATAAAAAAAAAAGTATGCAGTGCTCCCTAGAATTGTGCAATGTACAATGCACAATGCGCAATGTGCAATGTACGACCTTCCCAACTATACAGTACCTTGAGGTGCTGGTGACAAGCTTACCTTAATGAGAGTGGAAGGCAGGCCAGTGGTCAAAATTCTGAGCTGTGGTTTTGTATAAATCATACAACTGCCATTCTGCAGCTATGGGAGCTTGAAGAATTATCTTCTCTGAATCTCAGTTTTTTCATTAGTAAAATCAGGTTTATAAATATTTCCTCACTCATATAATTGATGTGAGGATCAAAGTAGATAAGAGCAGTAAAATATTCAGCACAATACTGGTCACCATAGTAAATTTTTCATTTTTAGTTGTTGTTATAGTTTTTATTTTTAATTAAAAGCTTGGGAGAGTCTCTCAGCCTGTTTTTGGCATTCAGCTATTCAAGTTATTCAGAACATTTTGAATGGGGAGCGTGTGTGTGTGGGAGGAGTGTAGCATAGCATCTTTCCCACAAAAGATTCAAGATGGCAAATGATCACCTTTTAGAAGAATTGAAGAAACCTTCAAAATAATGTATTAATCTTTATAATTATATAACTAATCTCATGCTTTTGGATAGATTATTCAGTGTATGCTGGTAAGAAAATATCTGGGCTGGTACTATTTTACTGCTTGTTTGGAGTGGAGTGGAAACATAAATTGCTAGTTTATATATATTATTGCTAGTTTATTATAATACCTCAGGTGGTTATAATGATGGATTTTGCCTGGAAGAATGATGTTATGGGGATGTGGTTTCTGAAAAGAGGGGTGTGGGAAGGGGAGACCTACCAGTTCCACTTCTACCACCATAAAGGAACCCATTGCCTAGAAACAGATGTGCATGCCTGAAGTACCTATCTTCTTGATTGAGGAAGTGTGTGTGTGTGTGTTTGTGTGTAATAAAAGTAGGGAGAAGGGAATATGGAGATATAGACAAATTATTTTATAGATTTGATATGATATATGACCCTTAGCTTCCTGCTTGCTGAAAAGGAACTCATCATTTAAAAAATATGCTTTATTAGTTTACAAATGCTTTTAATAAAAAAAAGTATAGGCTTAATATAAAAATTTGAAAATAGGATCACAGTGTGTTTTCTTCCTTTTTCTTCCTCTTAGCATATTATGTCACTTCCTCTTGGTCTATTTCCCATGTATCTTTTGTAGTGCTTTAACCGCAGTGTATGTACTAATTTGCATCTCCCTTTCTCACTAACGATATGAGTAGTTGCTAAATCTTTTTCATTGCCACTCATTTTACTCTCTCTATAGCACTGTAAAACTGAATATAAACATTTTATGAAGTCATCATCCTACTGTTGGAGAGTTTAGTGGTTTTCAGTTTTTTTTAATTATAAAATATTTCCTGATGGTCATCATGGTGAATAATGCCTTTCTGCATTTTGGTTTTCTTTTCTTTTGAGGGGATTTACAGAATAGAATTACTGGTGATGGGGTATGAGGATTTACATGGCTAAACACATTCTTTGGGGGCTGGTTCTTAAGAAGACACAGGTGTTTATGTTTTGCCAATGCACCCTTCTTAGTTCCCACCTTCCACACCCAGCCCCTATCACAAATACTCCTGTGAAAGGTACAGAACATCGCTGCCAGTGCTGAAGTTGACATGATCCCTGTCCTCCTGACAGCCATTGTGATTCCAGCAGAGCTCAGAATCATCTCACTCCCTAAATAGAAGCCAAATATTTTTTGAACTTTTTCTCCCTTGTTTTCTGATGTAGACCGAAAGCTTTACCTTCTGGATGAGACTGAGTGTAGCTGAGCGGCTCAGCACTGACCTGGTGTTGGGGACGCAGTGGGAAGAGCAAGGGGCTCATCTTTTCTAGAGCAGCTCAGGAGAGGCCCGGGACAGAACCCAAGGGATGGTGAAAAATGGCTTAAATGTTAACCAGCTCCCTCCTGTCATTCCGGTCTGAGTGAGTGAAGAAAATACATACATAAAAATTAAATAAAAGAAAAGAGCTAAAAATAAAATCATACAAAGCGAATGAAGCTGAATTTTTGAATACAAATGCAATTATATGTCGTTGGGTGAGCTCCATAACCAGTTTTCGGCAATACCCACCTGACTCACTCATTGAATTGCAAAATGAGAGAATATAAATCAGAGTTGACAACGAGGTCTTATTTCGCTCTTTAGAGGTTTTAACTGAATAATAAATCATACAGCTCCAGCCTCATGCGCCTCTTAGGATTCAGTTCCATTCTCTTTTTTGGTGCCTACAAATAATAATTCCTACTATGTGGTACATGCAGAGAGCAGACCTGCCTTCCTCTTGCTGTTGCTGCCCATTCTGGTTGAGAAGATCAGTAAAGATGGAGATTTGCTTTCTCCAGCCAGCAAGTACAAAATTGGCTACTCATCTGAAAAATGTCCATGTTTCAATTTTCTCTGCATGTTGTTATCAAATTATTTTTATTTAAAAAAGATTTTATTTATTATTTTCAGAGAGAGGGGAAGGGAGAGAGGCAGAGAGGGAGAGAGACATCAGTGTATGGTTGCCTTTCACCTGCCTCCAGCTGGGGACCTGGCTTGCAACCTATTATGTATCTTGGCTGGGAATTGAACCAGTGACCTTTGGGTTCGCAGGCTGGCGCCTTATCCATTTTGCCACCAGCCAGGGCCTGAAATTATTTTTAATCTACACTTTTAAAAAATATGGCATGTAATACATGGCTGCCTGCCTTCCAAAATCCAAGCACCATGGTACACACAGAACAATAAATTATAGTCTCAATTCATCTTCTCCTTCAGCCACCACAACTGTTCCAGAGCTAACTTCATTATTATAATGAGCCATGTAAGCATCCAACGTCTTGCCATACTCTTCCTATATATTTACATATATTGATCTAATATGTATTGTATGAAAATAGCCATACATATATAGTTTTGTTTTTAAAAATAAATATTAGTTTTTAAAAATGTAGACCTTAAAAATAATTATGTTTAATAACTTAGTTTTTAAAAAGAAATAGCATTTTACTGTACACATTATACATATTAACTTGTGACTTCTTTTAATAATATTTTTGGAATGTTCATTATATATAGAGAGAGAGCTACTTCATTCTATTAAAATGCTACATTGCATTCCATTTGCAACTGTACAATAATTTATGTAATGTAGTAGCATTATTGAAGAATACTTAAGTGGTTTCAAGATTTTAACTTAAGAAGCAATGCTGTAGTAAAATGTGTGTGTGTGTATTTATTTGTAAATATATCAGGATAGACTTCAGGAAGTAAAATAACTATATTTATTAGCTTGCATATTTAGAATATTGGTAAACCATGATAAATTGCTCTTCCACATTATAGAATATTACTATTTTCTCACATACTTGCCAAACTGGATATAATTAATATATTTGCTAAATTATAGTTGAAAAATGTTGCCTCTTGTCTTTTATGTTATATCCCTAATTACTATTGAGGTTGAATATTTTTGATTGTTTTTTTGTTTGAAACATATTTCTATTTCTTTGATTTTCCTATTCCTGACCTTTCCAAATTTTTCTCTTGCTTTAAAAAAAATTAGCCCAGCCTGTGAACCCAAAGATTGCTGGTTCAATTCCCAGCCAGGACAACATAACTAGGTTGCAAGCCAGGTCTCCAGCCAGATCTGTAGCTGGAGGCAGGTGAATGACAACCATACATTGATATGTCTCTTCCTTTCTTCCTCTCTACCTTCCCCTCTCTCTGAAAAATAATAAATAAAATCTTTTAAAAAATTATATATATATGTATTGTCTGAGAAAAGTCCAGGCATTGTTAATATAATGAGAATGATTGGCATAACATAGATGTAACCTGGCAGCCAAGGAGATTGAACTGGAATGTGCATGTGTGAACAATGATGACTTCACTGTATTGTCGGTGGGGTTGGTAGACCCTGCTGAGTGACCATGTGTACTGTGTGGCCATTGCATAAAGGGGAAGTGGTATAGGAATCAAGAAGCATAATTGGTAGGAACAAAATAGACGGGGGGAATGTTAAGAATAAATAGTATAGGAAAGGGTGAAGTCAAAGGACTTATATACATAACCCATGAACATGCTAAGGGGGCAATTGCTGGAGGGAAAGAGGGTATTAGGCAGAGGAAGGCAAAATGAAAAAAATGGAACAACTGTAAGAGCATAATTGATAAAATATACTTAAAAAATGACTGAGAAAATAAAGCAAAAAATCTGCATCAAATTTTGTATTAAGCTTGAACATTCCTCTGCAGAAACCATTCATATGATTCAGAAAGTCACAGCTATGGGCAGATGGTGATTGGCAGTTTCATCACAACAATGCTCCTATTCATACATCATGTCTCATGTAGCTTTTTTTTGTGAAACATCAAATTTCCCATGGGACTTAGCCCCCTTTACAGCCCAAATTTGGCACTCTGCAATTTTTGGGTATTCCCCAAACTAGTATCACTTTTGAAAGAGAAGAGATTTCAGGCCATTGATGACATCCAAGAAAATATGACAGGGCAGCCAATGGTGATTGGAATAGGTAAGAAGAAAGGTGGGAAAAAAGTCAGAATCCAGGAGTAGATGGTGGTGAGGGAAGGGAAAAGCTAAGTGAAGGCATTCGAAACAGAGTGAGCAAGGGAGAGAAAATGGAACACAGAGCACTAGTGGGTGTAGGTGGGAACACATGGGGCTCTAGGTGGCCCAAGAGGGACTATAACTCAGGGCAACATGGTCTGTCAAACCATTCCATTTGGTCCACTTGGCTCACAAATAGAGCCAGGAAACACACAGGGAAAGAAGAGAAGCTCTGCTCAGACCCTCAGCCCAACTGCTGTCTCCTCAACACCTATCAGCACAGCTTAGGGACCAGGACCTTAAACTGGCTCCTGCCCATACTCAAGTCTTTCTCCTGTGTTGACTAAGACCTTTCTCTGTCTCTGCCTTGGCTTCTATTTCCTTCTTTATTGTTTCTGGATCTCTTTCATTCCCTCTTGGATAGACTGTGGGTTTATTTATTCTATAAACAGTGATGTTAGCTATCACTTACTAAGCACTTTGTATAACGTTTGCTTCATGCCTTTTATCCAATAATACAAGATACCTATCTTCTCCCCCAAGGGAGTACTATCCTTATAAGTCACACTTTTTACATGTAACATTGAACCCAGTTTTGCTATGTGAACACATTTTGGATGTGAGTAGCACCTATTATTTAAGAGATGAGGAGCAGGCTACTATCAGGCAATGACTTCACTGAAACTACTTTGCATCTAAACACTGATGTGCTGAATAAATCTCTGCTTATTGTGTTCTTATATTCCAAGGTCTTGCATGGAAATTTAGTGAGTAATCTAAAAATACTGTGATTTTATGCAAAAATAACTTCCCAGCTCTTTGTGTTATTCCTTTTACATGTTAATTTACACAATCTTTAAACAATTGTGAAATGCCAACTGCTGATGTTGAGCTGCCCCAAGTTCTTGGTTGGTTCAGGAGTTTAATACATTCTACTAGAGTAATAAAATATTTTATAGTGGACTGAAATATGTAATTATAAGTGCATATTGTCAGTATTACCAACTTGAATGAAATAGTGTGGTTTTAAAATTAATTATGAAGAGAGTTAATGGTCATTTAAGTTTTCCCACATGAAGGAAAGTATTAGAATAAAGTATGCTTGGGTGGTGAGTGATAATGCATAATGTGCTAAGTGTTCTACAAGAGGTGTGATAGGCACAGGATTTATTCACAGGCCGGTGCACAGTGATCCCTTGAAAAATTCCTATCTGTAGTAGAAACCTAAATAAATATCAGAAAGTCTGCAAGATAGATAAACTATGATGGACAGAGAGAGTAGGAATCGTGTGGTCTGAGAACTGTAGTTTTTGGTTTCTTTCTTTTCTTTTCTTTTTATTGGGAAATTGAATGAGTGGCCTTGCACCAGCTTGGAGAATTTTGAGGTTAAGGTTGCTTAGGATTTAGGCTTTGAAAAATTTTAAGTTATTAATTAGATCTGCTTTTGTGCTCTTCAGAAGTCAGAAATAAAAAATGGAGTTAGTTTTTAATTATGTTTGGTTGCTGAGCTGTATTTTTAAAAACATGATACTCCATGTAGAGACTGAATAAGTTGGTGCTCTGGGAAATGTTCAGGTTCCACAGATGCATAGTGTGATAGAGGAACATGTGTTAGAGGTTCCAAATTCAGACTGAAAGTGAGAGGAGGGGAGGTAGGGATTTTGGAGTGAGAAGAAATGCTTGAATGAAGGAACCACTGAACTGGGTCTTGAAGGGTGAGCAGGGTGTTTCCTTTGATGGTCTCTCCCTCAACATTCTGCCCATATAATACAATGTTCAGGTTGTATTATATGGGCAGCCCCAGATTTCCTGGGCTTTCATCCTGGCTCTACTGCTTCCTATCCCTGTGGCCTTTGGTAATTTGCTTGATTTCTCTGGGCTTACATTCTTCCTCTGAAAAATGGGAGTAAGTGGAATTACCTACCTTACAGTATTGTAAAAATTATCATATTTACATGTACCTGACACATAGCAGTGTAGGATAAATGCCAATTATCACTATTGCAGCTTGTGACAAAGAAGAGAGACTATAACTATGCAGTGAAACATTAGGCAGTTTTGTATTGCTGGAATGTAAAGTATGTGTAAGAGTTGAGGCTGGAGAGACAGAAAGGGACAGGGAACTTGGATTTTACCCTAAAGGAAGTAAGAGCCATGGAAGGGTTTTGGCTCGGAGGAGGTGTTGAATTGTGTCTACCAGCAAAAGATGTGCTGAAGTCCTAATTTCTAGTAGCTCAGAATGTGACCATATTTAGAAATAGGGCTGGGTTGCTGCAGATGTAATACTTTCTAGAAGGTTCTGACACTGGAGAAGGGTGGGTCTCTAACCTAGTATGACTAGTCTCTTTACAAGAAGACAGCCCTATGAAGGCACAGAGACAGAGAGAGAACAGGGATTGAAGTGATGGGCCTACAAGCCAAGGAATGCTAGTGATTTCAAGCATCTTGATTTCAAACATTTAATCTCCAAAACTGTTGTTTTAAACCAGTCAGTTTGTGTTACTTTGTTATGACAGCTCTAGCAAACTTATCTGGGGATAAGGAGCATCCTGATTTAAATTAAAGAAACTCAAAACTTCTATCAACTGAAGTAATTAGGGAGTAATTTTCATGTACTTGGAAATTTTCCAGAGGAAAAAAAAAATTAATTTATAAAGATATAGTACCAAAAAGAAGAAAGAAAGAAAAGAAAGAAAGAAAAAGCAAGAAAGCAAGAAAGAAAAAGAAAAAAAGGGAGGAAGAAGAAAACAGCTTTTTAATGTAGGAATTTAGTGGAAAGAAAAAGATTGACATTTGGGAGGCCAGTTAGGAGCAAAGTGAGCCTCATCTACTGTCCTGACTCTGCCTTTGCATTTGCTTTTCTCACAAAGTGACCAGGTCTAGCTTTCTGTTTCCCAGTGGGTTTTATCCATACATCAAGTATAGCTCTCCTTAGGCCATTTCTCATTGCCTTTCCTGGTTTCCAAAGGTCGTGCTACCATATCCAGCAATGAAACACTGCTGGAGATGACTCCCTGGAGCCCGAAGCTTCCTCAATGTAGAAAAACCACGACAAACCTGAACTTTATACCTGGGAGACCACACAGAAAGGACTCCGAAGCTTTCCCATCTATTAGACTCGAGGAAGCAAAGAGCTCAGGCTAGTATATGAAATAATTGCCCACCTGCATTGGAATATCTTTTCCGAAGGCTACCCATGGAGCCTAGACTTCAAAACATTTATTTTATAATTGTCTTAGGGGATCATTTCTAGAAGGCTCTGTTGAAATGGAGCCAAGATTTGCAAAGAGTAGTTATAAATCCAAGGGGTGGATTTGTCAGTGACATTTAGAATTTAGATGGTGGAGAAAGGATCCTAAGAAAACGGACTTACAGAAGTGGAACTCTGCATGTCCTACCAGAGCCAGTTAGTCAATATCCAAAGCATGCTCCTAACATCTCCAAAGGGCTCTTTACAAGCAGTGGATCTTTGTGGGACCGAGGAGGGGTCCGATGGAAAAGTGACAGCAAACAGAGAATGCAATGAGCCCCTGCATAATTTTCTCTGTGACCACCACTGCCCCAACAAGATCTATGCAGACTTCCTGCACGTCTGGGAGTAACCACCATCGACAGGCTGCATAGAACCCATTTCAACCCTCCAGGCACAAGTAGGTGGAGAAAAGGGGATGGAAAACAAGATTTCATTGTGGATAGTATCTTTCTTGATGCTTGGCCAAATTTGCAGCTCCATATAATTTATACTCATGATTTCTTGAAGCTCAGGATTTAGTATCTTTCAAAACTCCGATGTTTGACAAGCCTTCTCTCTCGTCATTTATTCCCCTTCACGTTCCTCTTTGTATTTGCAGTTCCAACAGGTGCAGGTTTGCCAAAACAAATGTTAATTGCCTATTTACTGTCTCTCAGCTTGTTCAATTTACTCACAGATCATTTCCTATTCAGAGCCCTGCAGCACTTTCTCTCCCATTGACTCCTGTAATTGGTTCAGGTTCTAAGGAAACCACATTCTAAAACACCCAGTCTTCCAAAACCTCACCTTTAACCACAAAAAGCCTCTGTTGCCCTCCAAGTTGAACTATTCTTGTTGGAAGGCAGGCAGCAAAAAGGCAAAGGAAGAAAAACATCCCTGGGCTAAATTTTCATTAGAGCAAACTGTTAAGAAACAAGGGACCAATCACTAGGAGAACCATCTTTCACTGAGCTTAATTTGACCTTCTTAATTTCTCAGCCATTCGAAGGTTTTCCTAAAGTTCATCCCTTCTACTTAGCAGCTCAGTAGTACATTTTGGCTTCATCTCACTGTGTTCGTTTCCCTGAATCTTTTATTCTGTTTGCTGTGATGGTTAAGCAGAGGAAGAAAGACAAGCAGAAAGCAAATGCTGTCATTGTGAGAGGCCGCTTACAGGTCTGATCAGTTAGCGTTGAGAGATGAAGAAAAAAATCATCTTGGCAAAAAATATGTACTTAGAATATTTGCTCCCAGGTTACCTATTTGTTTGCAGTTAATAACTCGGACCCGATTTAAAGCTTCAATTTCCCTTCTCAGGTATAAAATTCATTTATAATATATATTTGATTTTTTCTCTTGTTAGCTATCGTAAACAATAAACATCAGAGACCAAATAGTTGGTCAATATTTGTAGTAAACATACCACATCTAGGCAAGAGGAAAATTGGGGAGAGATACTGTAGTTTTGGGAGTTTTATTTTCAGAGATAAAAGCTCTATGCATGGAGTTGATACATGCCTGCATTGTGGCATCGAGATGCCTACTTACACCAGGTTCAATCAGCATGCTTCACACATGCAGGCCTCATCAGGGGCAGCAGTGGGCAATGCCAGATAAAGGCCATTCTCACGGCGTTTGCTTTGATTGAAGCAGGATATCTGGAAAACTTTGATTTTGATCAGGGAAAGCCACAGCTTGAGTGATAAACACAAAGGTGGTACAGCTGTGCTGTCCACTCTGGTAGCTGCTAGCCACAGGTGGCTGTTTAATTTTAATTTTCAACTGATTAAATTTAAATAAAATGAAAAATTCTGTTCCTGAATCACCCTAGCCTCATTTAAAGTCCTCAACAGCCCTAAGTGCCAGTGGCTATTGTATTGGGCTGTGCAGGTAAAGACTAATCTCATCACAGAAATCTATTGAGCAGCACTAGGGGAATGCTATTACTTTCTGGACATTGAGAGCACCTAAGGTAGCTCTGATAGGGTGTGTTTGTTGGTCTTTATGTCCTGAAAGCAGCCATATCAAGAGGAATAACTGACTTCATCCAGATGAAGTTCCCTTGTACTACCTGAAGAAGCACCAGGTCTTCATGTTGAATCCGGGTCTTTATGAGCCACATAAATAGCCTCTAATACATCAAGGGAGAAAGCAAGGCGAATCAAAGCTCTTAGGCCTTGTTGAGAAATAAGGTGAAGATGAGGAACATATTTATCTCTGTAAACCCCGAGTGCAAAGTACACTAGAGTAAGGTCAGGTGAACCTGGGAAGTACTCTAAACACTGCAGTTTGTCCCACCACCTCTTTTTCCAAGGGTAGTCTTTCAGGGATCCTTGCCAAAGTTTCTCATTTCCTCCCCAGCTATTTGTTCCTCATCATTCTATCTATACATGTGTGTCTCAGAGCTTCGACTTGCCTGTCTCTCTTCCTTGGATGCTGCATATCACTTAGATCAGATTATTTATGTGTGTTTAGCCATACATTGTGAAGAATAACATTAAAGTGAAAATGCAGGGAAAAAAAGAGTAAAATTTTTATAGGTGTAATAATCATAATAATGTACACCAAATGTCAAAGAAAAGTTTTGTTTTATAAATGCCACAATATTACCAACAGTTATCTCTGGGTGGAAAAAATATAGGTCTCAAATATTTTCTTCTTTATGCCATTTTGCATTAAAAGTCACCCTCTCATTAAAAAATTATTAGAAACAAAACCTAACAGGGCCCCACATGTGCTCTAAGAATTATTTTCATTTCTCTGTTCCTTTCTAACTATATCAACATGTTCATGTAATTTTACATAATTATAATTGTGGTCTGCATGCAATTTTGTTTTCAATTTTTCTTGAAGTAGTGGATACTTTTAAGTAAGAAAACATGAATTATATGTCAAAAAAGAAAAGATATAAATCTAGCTCTGGAGTCCTTGAAGTCTAGAGAAGGAGACACTAAGCACTTTGCATGATTGATAAATGTTAGAATAGAGGGACAATGTTCTATAAAAACAGGGGAGAAAAAACTGAATAAGACAATAAAGGTTTTATTAAGAAAATGACATTCAGATTGGCTCAGGATTCCACAGCATTATTTGGATTAATTTTGAATAGCTTCATTATATTCCAATCTATTGATGTCAGATTTTTCTTAACCTAATTGTCTAATTATAATTATAATAATGTCTTTGCCTTACATTCATGCTTTTTCTACCTTTGGTAGTCTTACCAAGATCAACCTTAATTCAAAAATCCTTCTGCTAGCATTGTAGCTGAATGATTGTTTTAATGGAGAACAAACTGAAGTATGTACACTGATTATAAGCATTTTCATGACTGTTATATATTATCTCATAACAATAACACTAATGATAATTATTACCTTTACTGTTAATATATAACTTTATAATTTCTGCATTCACTTTGACCCTGCCTTCATGCTTTCATATTTTTAGCCTTTGGTCTTTTTGGCCTTGGTCTTCTTTCATTTTTCTAGTTCATCATATATATTTTGTAGACATTCTTGGTGAGTACTTTGACTCAATCAGATATTGAATCAGCAGTCTTCATTTGGGATTCTAACTTAGCCATTTCGAATAGCTCATGATCACTGTAGTGACTAATTAGGCTTGACTTATATTTCAATTCAAAGGAAACTAGTTTATAATATATTAGCTACTTCTGTGTAATGAGAGCCATCGTAAAGAATCAAATAAATCATTAAAATATGGATAAAGCAAACAGTGATAGCCACAATGTATAAGCTCCCTAGAAAATTTGTATGAAAATAGCAAATAACCTTAAACATGGACAATGGCCATGTAAACATTTTGTAGCAGAATAAATACAATTGAATAATAAACATATGAAGAAACATTGTATGAAATCAGAAAAATACAAGTTAAAGGAGTAAGATAACCATTTTTTTCCCATGAGAAATACAAAAGTTGGAAATGATTACTAGGTACTTTGGGCAAGAATGTGGGGAAAAGAAGACACTTTAAACAATCTTGGAATGTGTGTTCTGATCTCTAGAAGGAATTTGGTAGTTATTATGAACATGTTAGGTACATATACCATCTCAGGCACTTTGTTTTAAGTTATGCTTTTGTGTCTATGAACCTCCAAAGAATAGTCATTTCCAACCAAAAAGGCTTAAGTTTTTGTCTCCCTGCAAATCTACTATGGTTCAGCTATCACCAAGTTGATAAAGCAACTTCTATGTTAGACATTTTAGGCCAGGAAGAGAACAAGCAAACACACATCAGCATTTAAAGTGCTGACACTTATTGGACAAAATGAGTCACATGATGTCTGAGCTCATTGTCACATGTCTGTGGAGCAGAGGCATAATCTCCCTTGAGCAAGACATTCAGCAGTGAAAGGGGCAAGTGTTTTGAGTGTCAGCTTATTCACCATGCCCACCTTTACTTTTTCACCAAGCACTTCTTCTCTAAAGTCATCTTTTACACAAATCATCTGGACAAATGGTCAAAGATATATGTACAAGAATGTGCATTGAAATCATAGGTATAAAAAAGGGCCAAACTGATATTTCTAGGTTACTATTCTAAAGGAAGCATTAACACTGAATGGACTAACATACTTACATGGAAGGATGTATGGGTTACACTGTTAAGTTAAAAGAAAAAAATATATATATATATGTGGGTGTGTGTGTAAAAGAATAATATACTAGTTTCCTATTGCTGCTGAAACAAATTATCACAAACTTTGGGCTTGAAACAACACATTTACTGTCATATAATTCTGGTACTCAAAAGTCTGAAATCAAGGTGTCAGCAGAGCTCTGTTCCTGGGGGAGGCTTCGGGTCAGCTTCAGAATCAATTTCCCTGCCTTTTGCTATTTCTGGAGGTTGTCTGCATTCCTTAGCTTGTGGTCCCTTCCGTCAACCACTCATACCTCTCACTTCCATTGCAACATTTCCTAATACTAACACCAATCCCCTCACCTCCCTCTCTTGGACCCCTTGTCATTATAGTACACCCACCCTGATAATTGAGGATAATCTCATCATCTCAAGGTCTTTAACTTAATCATATTTGCCAAGATCTTTTTGGCATGTTAGGTAATATATTCACAGGTTCCAGTGATTAGGATGTGGAATATCTTTGGGGTCACTTTTCAACCTACCCCAAGTGGTATAACAGAAACCAGTATTTATACATACAAATATACCAGAAGTATATGTGAATAAAACATTTGTATGGGTACATGAGAAAAGGTCTGGAAAAATATGTAATAAATTATTGATGTAATTATCCCCAGGGAAGGGGTGGGGGGATAGAAGAAGGTGGTTAGGAAGTGAAAGAAAATTGCACTTTTCAGTTTGTAAATTTCTGTGCTCTTCTGTATTACTTAATACTTTAGAAAAAAATTAATGAAATTAAACCTGTAATTAAAATGTAATTGAATATGTTTAAATGTGTTTACTTGTTTTGATCAAAATAAGGCAATTGAACACTTCTGTGAATTCATTATTTTACATATTTTACAGAAAACCCTGCTTATATTTTAATGTTGGTAGAAACAATTAATTATAGTTATATGAAAAAATGCAAAAGCTTGAGATAAAACAATGGTCTTTCTACACATTCTTCTTTATAAATGTTTATAAATGTTTTATTTTATTTTATTTATTTTTAGAAAGAGAGGAAGGGAGAAAGAGAGGGAGATAAACAACTAGTTGCCTTTTGCTTGCTCCCAGCTGAAGACCTGGCTTGCAGCCCAGGCATGCAACCCCAACTGGGAATCAAACCAGTGACCCTCTGGCTCACAAGTTGTCACTCAATCCAGTGAGACACACCAGCCAGGGTACACTTCTCTATCTTCTTAACAATAATTTGGGCATTTTAAACTTTGAGAAGGATTCAGAAATTTGGGTGCATTTTTAGTTAAAATAATTTTGTTTTGTTATTTTGTGAAATTTGGTTCTCTTTCTTAAGCGAATGGTGTGGATCTTCTCCCCAGAAAAGTACACTTCAAAGTTAACATGATTATCATATAATCTTACATGTTTATGTAGCCTGTTTGATTCTAGTTTAAGAATCTCCTGCCTTACAAACATTTTCAGAAAAGAATGTTATCTTTCTTAGAAACTAATTGCTGAAAAATATTGCTTATCTATAATGAGGCTGTTCTATTTGGGTCAAATTCTATTCTGGAACTGTGTTGTAGCACACAGTAGCTACTAACTACATGTGTCTATTTGAATTCCAATTTCAACAAGTTAGTCATTAAAACATGCAGTTCCTCAGTCACATTGACCACATTGTGCATGCTCAGTAGCTGATGCAGCTGGTAGCCTGCCAAATGGGATGAATATTTCCATCACTGCAGAAAGTTCTGGATTAGATGCTCCAAGCTTCAAAATAAAGATGAAGTTTACATTAAATTATTCTAAATAACATGTTATTTAGAACAAGGTAATATTTCTTCAAGTGTAGGTACTATCATATATAGTAGGCTATTTTATTTATTCCCTATAACAAGTGTGTGAGTGAGAACTATCTTCATTTTACAAATGAAGACATGAAGGCCTGAACAGAATGAATTCAGATGGTAAATGTTGGTATAACCTGTGTTTTCAAGTCTTGATCTTGACCCTCCCTGGTGTGCACTCTTGACTACTCTAAGCTGCCTTTCCTTTCCAATGCTTCAAGCTCACACACCTTTGGAAAATATAATTTTGAAGCTCTCTGCTATCAAGTATTTCATATTAATTTGTTATGCATAGAGTAACTATTTCTCCATTATTTTTTCATAGGTATATACCTATAGTAATGGGATATCTTGCCTAAAGGCTTGCCTGAAGATAGCCAATGTTCAACAATTTAAAATCTTATTTCTGCCCTGGCTGGTGGCACAGTGGATTAGGCAGTGGCCTGCAAACCTGGAGGTTGCTGGTTCGATTCCCAGATGGGGCACATGGCCAGGTTGCAAGCCAGGTCTCTGGCCAGGTCCGTGGCTAGAGGTAGATGAAAGGCAACCGTACACTGATGCCTCTCTCCCTTTGTCTCTCTCTAAAAACAATAAATAAATTAATTAAAAAAAACATTTCTGTAAAGTAGGATTAGTACCAGAAGATGTATTTCTCTCCTTCTACCTGCCAAGGGTGCCTCATCATTTCAGGTTTTAGATCAAGCCATGTTTGGAATTTGAAATGATACCACAGCAGGCATTTGGGGTGACAATTTGATACACAAGAAAGCCCCTATTGTAATCACCAATACACAAAATCAGCTTTCAAATATTGCCTATTCTTGGAATTTTCTAAGAAGTGGACTTTAAACAGGATCTAGAATAAATTTCAATCCATTGTTGGTTTCCAGAATATTTTCTGAGAGGCTAAAGTTGGAACTAAATAGGGCTTCCCGGAGGAGTTTATCATGTGAAGAGTACCTAGCCATTGCTCGGCCCACCAAGACATGTATAACTCAGGTCTGGGTTAGTCAAAAAAGGGGGACTGTCTTTTCTATATCTGCATAAAGACCCATGGCCTTACTGAGCCATATTGTCATGGGAACTTTCACAGAGGAAATCCACACATAGCAGAAGGCTGTTCTGATTTGCTTGAAAGTATCCTGCATATACATGCAGTCAAAACCTTTTGAATGATCTGTTATCACAATGACTGATTTAAGGAACATAAAGTAGGAGAAGTTGAAATTCACCATAAGATTTAAATGGTATATTGTTCATGCATTAAAGCAAGAGGAGTTTTTTCAAATGTTGATGCCCCAAAGAACTGATAAAATGTGAACTTCTAAAGAAGAGAACTCTGGGTGAAGATCAATTCATCTGTTTATTTAAGGATTCATTTTGAAGAAAACCAGCTGTGTGATAGTACAGTACTTTTCAAGTTGTGGTCTGCAGGGTGCTTTACGGGTTGCCTGGGTGTGAGTGAATTTGGGAGGAAGGAGGGAATACAAACTTTGGGGTCCCTGCTTCTGTTTCAGCCAGAGCAGCTCGGAGTTAATCTATTTTACATAAAGGAACTTCTAACATTTGAAAAAAACTTTTACGGCTAAACTGCATTTGAAAATGACTACCCTAGCAATTTTATTATAGCTTTTTTCATTGAGCATTCACCACATGACAGATATTCACAGGTATTATCAATTTAATCTTTAAGACAGCCTCAGCCCTATGTAGTCTTATTATCATCTCTTTATACATGAAACAGACTTAGAAAGGTTAAGTAACTTGTTAACATCACCCAGCTAATAAATGGCAAGGTTGAAATTTCAGTGAAGTCTAATTTCCTTCAACAGTGTTACTATCAAGTTATCTTGCACACTACTTTAATGTGATTGCATCAAAAATTATCTATTTTTTTTAGAAGAAAAAAACAACCTTATACTACAAAAATACAATTAACAAGATACTTTTTGAGGTAAATACAATGTCAATTAATTTGTTTATAGGAGTTTTATTTGGAGTGTTATGTAGTAATTATACTCATATCACTTGTCCTCGGCTAGATCACCCACAAATCTGACCCTATGACCCTGCAGAAAAGCTCTATAATCTTGAGACAATCATTTCTTTCACAGGTGTGCATTTTTGCAGTCTGCTCCCTCTTTTCACAATAAACTGTTCACTGCCTCTCATCTGCAGATCACCTTTCAAGGTCTGACTTCTTACTTTACCCGACATTCTCATCCAACTTAGCGAGTTTCCTCCTTAGACTTTTCTGTGATATTGTGAATTAAAAGTTTTGCTAGATTGCTACATGTAAAGATATACTAAAATAAGCTGCAATGATCTCTTTATACATCTTGGCAAGGCAAGGATTATATATGATTCACTTTTATATATATTCAGTCTGCAATGTCACTTAGTCAAATGAGTAAACATAAATGAGCCACTGAAAATTTTGGTATCTTAAAAGTGTGAATGGTTTAATGTGATTATAAAATTGTCTTTCTACCTGTCCCTTTCTTCTGTTCCCAGAGCCAAGAGGATACGCTACCAATAAGAAAAGCCCTAGAAGGTAACTGAAGACCAGCCCAATGCTCTTTTCCTGTCCATTTGACAGCAAGTTCATTCCTTCACTGGTTAGATCTTAGCATTGGGAAGATTTTCACCCTTGAAGCTGGAATAGCTTCTTCAGTTGTGAAGTAGAATTTACAGCTTCCACTCTCTCCCCAATACCTTCAATTGGAACATTAGTACAATGAAAGTTTTGGAAGTTGTCAGAAGGCTTTCATACTTCTTTCCTGCCCCAGTGCTCTTCACTCCCTTGACCTACATTATTCCTCCTTACTGAATGGTGACTACTGGATTCAAATAGATATTCTCCTTTATGGAATTTTTAACATAAGAGCTGGAGAAGCCCTGACCGGTGTCGCTCAGTTTGCTGGGTTTCATCCCGCAAAAGTGAAAGGTTGCCCATTTGACTCCTGGTCAGGGAACATGCCTGGGATGCAGGTTCGGTTCCTGGTCCAGACACATGTGAGAAGCAACCATTCAAAGTTTCTCTCTCACATCAATGTTCCCTCCCTCTCTTTCCCCTTCCCTTCCCCTCTCTCTGAAAATAAATAAATAAAATCTTTAAGAAATAAATGTAAGAGGCAGAGAGAAGCAGAAGTGTTGAAAGCAGTTAACACTGGAGAAGGGAAGAGAAGATTAGAATAAAGAGAGAACAAGAGATAAATGACACTGAGTACCACGTAAGGAGAGGCTTCTTGAATGAGAATGACGTAAACCAATATTTGAATAAACAAGCGACAAAGTAGAGGTATTTTAAGCCATTAGTGCTACTGCAGTATCTGGAGAGTAGTGAGAATCCCAGTTCTCCATCAGGTTTGACCAGTTCACTTTTTACCCTTTTCCTTTTTCTTTTAAATATCCTTAGTTCATGTGCTTGTTTCCCCTGAGGTTTCCTAAATGTCTCAAGCGCTTTCCATTTTCTTTGTGAAATATTATTCTGCCCATGATCTTTCACTTAACGAAAACATGAGAGGTTAATAGCCTGCTAGTTAATTAGAAACTCACCTTCTAGTTCAAAATTTTGCATAGGGATGCAGTTAATATGTGTGTTTGGTTAGTCATTATGAATCAGTATAAACGAGAGATGTGGGCAGAGACCCTTATTTTTAAGTTTCCTCCCCTCTCGTCTGATTTGTTGCCATTGCTTTTAAATACAAATAACAAAATTGATATCTAGGAACCAAAGAATTTCCAAAGGGATTAAAATCAGTAATAAAGTAATATTAATTGGAAGAAAAAGTTAGAGCAGAGGTGAAAGTTCAATGCCCAGTCTCAAAAAGTGAATTTTATTATGTGGCTTTCATGTGATTTAAAAAATGGTATATTTTCTTTAATCCTCACAAGGGAATAAATAAATATGTATATTTCACTCTAACTTACTCAATTTATAGCAAATCTCAATGACCAAATGCTGGTCAAGTGCCAAAACAGTCTATAAAAGGTTTGTGCCTTTTGACTTTTTAATGGGAATTACAACCATATGTCTTTTATGGTTTGGGTATTTAGCTATTTAAGGCAGTAGACTGGGTAAAATTACTTTCTGGAAGTTCTCTTCAAGGCTATGATTCCGTGTTCATTTATGTATTTTGTATAGCAGATTTTAAAATGTGGGTAAATGCAGGTTGAACAATAAAAGGATTAAAAATATTTTATCAATGGCTTTGTAGATCTGGCCTTTAGTAGCTTTGTAGCATAGCAAGCACTCTGGAGTATTGCAGTGCAAATGATAGATACAGCGTCATTAGAAGCTATAGTAATTATAAATATGCTTAAGAAAGACCCATGTCATGGTTAATAATGATTATCTTAATAAATTGTTATTGCTATAAATGCTCCATTCTGTTCTGTTATCCCGCTGCTTTCATGGCCTCTGCAAGCTGATTCAAACAATCTGAAACAAGAATCAGGACAAAGCTTGTTGAGTGAAGGGCGCAGTTACAAGTACCAAACCTTTGCAGGAAAACCCAGAATCCCATTGCCTATGTCATGATGCTGTTTTGCACATGGAACAATTGCTCTTTCAGACCCACTGGGGTGTCAACACATTTTGAAAAAGCAATTAGCAATGCAAACACTTTCTTACCTCTGAGTTTTGAGGAACAGAATAATCCCCAGGAGTTGTTTTTATTCTCTTCTTGTTTTCTCTTGTAAGGCTCAAGGGCCACATAAACAAGTGGCCAAGATGGTCTGGGAATGTGCACGCCTTCTGACTTCTCATCCACCTTGGGGAAGGGGTCTTTTTCCATGACTGAGTTGTGACTGCAGCTTTGCCCCACAGTCATAATTCATCCAGGAGTTCATTCTTCCTATGCGTCTGGGTTAATTATCTATTATGCATGTGTCAGAATTGCAATGTACACTGGATGACCACCATCCAGAGGGACCCTGTAAAAGCAATATAAAAGATCTTCTGTAGAGAACCATCAAGAATGCTCTTTGAAAATAACCATCCCAAAAATAAAAAGACAATAGAAACATTTTGAAAACTTTTGACAAATATCCTAGTGGTAAAGAACCAAGGGGCCCAAGAGAAATTCCCAAGAAAAAATTTGAAGACATTTGTGACATTTTTAGACCAACAGACAATGTTTATTGAACAAAAGATAAATGATATTTCAAGAAAACTCATTCAGGGGAGCCATGGTCAGAGAACAGAGGGCCAATATAATCTAGATTATGGCAGAGATGCCTCCTTTTCTAGGTTCCCATAGCATAATGACCAAGTCTAAGTGCAAAAGGGTATTTTTAGAGAATCTTTTTTTCTTTAGTTCCTCTGTGATGTGATCCCATGGGTGAAATCTATATTATTGATAGTACATCTTGGCTACTGACTGGATTCATGTTATGGATCACTAGTGCTCACACCACTAAAAGCCACTTCCTCTGCAGTTGTACTCAGTTAATAGTTCCCTAGTTTATAGTTGTAATTCTATGCCACCGGCGCGAACCACTGTCTCTGAATCAGGAGCTGACAGATAGGGAAAAGGCATGAACAAAACCTAAAACCTCATCGAGAGAAAAAAACAGGCTTCCCGGAGTCATTATGACAAAGTAATAGTCCTTACCGACAATAAATAACATTTATTAAAAACAAAATCTATACAAGGCTCCTTGTTGGACATTTTTCATACATTATTTCACTGAATGCTTTCCCTCCCTTTGCAAGGTAGAAACAATTTCTTCTGTTTCGTAAATGAAGAAACAGGCTCAAAATGAATCATTAGCTTTGGGCCATGCAGCTAGTAATTGCATTCAAATGAAGATTTGTCTGACCCCAAACATACACTTATACTGATTTACCTAATACTAAACATCTGCTGGTGGCCAACCCCTGAGCCCAGTGCACTGGGGTTACAGCTTAGAGAACACAACGGTGGGGAGAAGCTCCCATGGCCCTAACAGTTCAAGTTCTGGCCACAGGACTTAAACCATTTGTGGTACCTTAAACAGGCTTACTGAGCTGCGGTTTCTCATTTGTAAATCGGGGCCCATAGTTGTGTATATCTTCCAGGGTCCCTGTAAATTTTGAATGAGGTCATGCATATTGCATAAGTTCCTTATTGGTGCTGTAACAAATCTTCACCAACTTAGTGGCTTAGAAATGACACAAATTGATTTCCTTACAGTTTTGTGGCTCAGGCATGTGAAATGGGCCTTGCTGGCTAAAATGAAGGTGTCAGGAAGGCTGTTTCTTCTAGGGTATCCAGGGGATAATCTGTTTTCTTGACTTTTTTTTTCCAGCTTGTATAAGAGAGCCACATTTCCTGGCCCATTGCTTCTTCCTCCTCCATCTTCAAAGCCAGCAAAGAATGGCCAGTTGTGTCTTTCCCACATCACACCAAGCTGACACTGCCTCTCAGTTGGTTTCCTGCTTCTGCTTTTAGAGACTTTTGTGATTGCACTGGGCCCACTCAGATGATCCAACTCCCTATTTTATTTTATTTTATTTTAAAAGACTTTATTTATTTTTCCGAGAGAGGGGAAGGGAGACACAAAGAGAGGGAAAGAAACCTCCATGTATGGTTGCCTTTTACCTGCCTCCAGCTGCAGACCTGGCTGGAGACCTGGCTTGCAACCTGGTTATGTGCCCTGACTGGGGAATCAAACCAGCAACCTTTTGCTCTACAGTCACTTTTAAAGTATAAGCTGATGCACTAGTTTAAAAACATTATATAATATTAAAAAATAATTATGCATACATTTTCCATAAATGCATTAGTACGATTGAATTGTATGTTCTCTATTCTGTGTGTGTTTGTGTGTGCTCATATTCACACTCATCCAACAATCCACCTTTCCATGTACCTTGGTAATAGCGATATTAACAACAGGTTTCATCTCCAGTCTGCTGGCAAGTTATAGAGAAAATATAATTTACTGTTACTTTATCTTATATTTTTCTGCTTATTAGAGATATTAAGCAAATTTCTATATATTTATTGGTCATTTAAATTTGCTGTTTGATAAATTACTTACATTGGTTTCTCATTATTCCATTGGATTGGTTGTCCTTTCATTATCAATATGTGCTGTTCATTATTGTAGAGACTATGTCAACTGAGTTACAAACATATTTTTTCAATCTATCAAATTTCTATTGGTCATTTTCTGATGAATATTTAAGTTTCTCCACTTTCATGCCAATGAGCATGTCTTTTCTTTCTTATTGAAATTCTGAATTTCTTATCTTCATTGAAGAGATTTCTTAAGCACTTAGATTGCTCATGTAGCTTCCTATTTGCTCATAATAAGCTACATTATTATGTAACTTAATAATAAGTTAAGATTTTAACTTATTATTTAATAATCCTTTCTGGAATTTGTTTTTACATTTCATCTAAAATAGAGCTCCGAAATACATTTACTATATTGTGTAGCCAGCTTTAAAAGTACCATTTATTAAACACTATACCCTTAAACCTCTAAATTAAATTACAACCATTATATAAATTTAAAACAAAGCAGAATCTACTTTTGAATTTTCTATTCTGTTCTACTGATTTGTCCATGTCTCTATGAGTATGCTATAGTGATACAATTTTAATGGGTTTATACTATGTTTTGATATCTAATGAGATGACTTTCCTCTTACTCACCTTCCTTCTCAATAGTTTACTTTGCTTATCTTGAGTATGCATCTGTCCACAATTTTTAAGATTGTTTTTTCAATTTAAGACAAACAACATAGACAAACCAAATAAATACTATATGTACCCACATCCTGTAACTGCATTAAATTAATATGTTTATCTTAGGAAAGATATATATATTTTCTTCTTTCTTAGTCACACAGCCCTCAAATTTTAAGCTAGACACATGACTACCTAGAAGACAATATTTAGTAGCCTTCTTTGCAAATGGGTGGGCTCTGTACTTAAGTTCCTATTATCTTCTGCTAGTTTCTTGCTCAGACAGGGTGAAATAGGCGATAAAACATGTAGTAATGATTATGAACTTAGACCTTATGACTAGCATTAGGGGAGAACTTTTACAGCTATGTTTCATGTCTTATTTTTTTCTCCTGCTAATTTATTTTAGAATACAATAATAGGACTGTGTCCAAATTTATATCTGTCTTTGATGATATGAAAGATATTAGCACTTTGTCTTCTTATAGGGAAGACATAGCTGTCATTTGAAAAACAGACAAAAATGCTAGGGAACACAATTTGTGGATTTTATTGGCTATGTTCTGTTGGTCTATATATCCCATTTCACCTTTTCATTTCTGGACAGGGAGGATGGCATGTATGTAAACACCATAGTCTCTGGTTTCCTATTTGGTTCGTTCTGTACCCGACACTATCAGGAAATAACAGGTTTTTGCTCTGTCTATTATGATTGTTGTTTAATGTTAGTGGCTCTCAAATAGAAAAGGAGACAAATATGTTTTTATTCCACCATGAAAACCAAAGGTCATTGTTATGACAACAATGATTACTGTCATTATTTTATTATAAAGTTTATAGGGCATGATATCTGCTAATAGAGTTGGCATCTTTTTTTATGGAAATAAGGCTTAAACCCATTGTCACTGAAGGGAGAAGAGAGCTAACAGTGTGGCCCACAAGCACAAGTGAAACTGTGAATGTGTGTGGGCTGTCTGTGTTGGTTTTATAGTCTACCTGTTCTTTGAATTGAATAAAATCACTTTTCTAAGTCACTGGAGGTCCTTGAAGTTGATGGAGGGAAAACAAGATGGGTTTTTGCCTTCAGATAATTCATGTCAGCAACATGTCTGCTGGTAGCCTTTGTGTTCTCTAAAGCCAGTTAAAAAAAAAAATTCAAGTAGTAAATACAATGGCCAATGGCTTGAATTAAAGGCATAAACAATATGGTATACCTAAGAGAGAATTACTACTAAAAATATTCAAATTGAGCTATGCATTTGTGTCTAATATAAATTAATTATGAAGGAGTTACATGGCTTTTTGAAAGAATGCTAAAATATTTTTATTTATTGAAAAGATTTTAAAGTTTCTGGCTAAACCACTTACCATGAGATAGTTTGAAGAAAAAAACCGCAATATACTTTATAGAACTCACAGGTGGTAATGTTAACCAAGACATGACTTACCTGTTCTTTTCAGTGAGTAGGTTTAGTAAAGACTGAAGAGAGCACTATTGATCTCAAATTTGACTGCAAATTTTTAAAAGTGGGGATCCTATACACACGACACATGTGCTTGTGCACCTGTGCAAACACAGACTCACACACACACACACACACACACACACACATGCCTCCTAGCACCCCGGACAATTAAAATAGAACCTCTGGGTGTGAAGTTTGGGCTGCAGAATTTTAAAGTGCTTGCAGATATTCCCAAAGTGCAGACAGAGCTGAGAGTCACAGGGCTGAGGCTGGGATAAAGATGGTGGGAGATGTAGATGAGAGGTGAGGTAGTTTTCCCAGAAAACTCCCGAGAAAACCCTTTAAACGCTGCTCTCTAGCCTCTCTCTATGGATGAAAGAAGCAGGTTATTGGGTCTCTATCACCAAATCTCAGTCTCTTCACAAAGAGGATGAACTGCTCAATTAGCATTAGAAAATTTTTCTGTTTTTGAGGGTAGAGTATTTTTTTCCCTTCCTTTTCACTTTGATCAAACTACCGATGACCATTCTATCAGTTTAATCACAGGCTTCATGTTGATAGGTGTGCTGCTTTGGAATCAGCTTCCAGGACCACTGAACCCTATAAGTAGCCCCAGGTCAGAGAGTGCTGCATTCAGTTTTTCCTGTTATCTGTGTAGATCTGTGTTGTAAGCCTACCAATGTAAACATTGCTCAGAAATAAAGTTAGGAGGGCTCAGGCATCCCCCGTGAAAGTACTGAGTTCAGTTCTTATTTTTAACCATATTAAAGGAAAGGATCTTTTTAAGGAAGGAACTCCTACCATTTGTGATAGCATGGTTGGAACTGGAGAATATCATGCTGAGTGAAATACGCCAGGTAGCGAAAGTTAAATAGCATATAATCTCACTTACAGGAAACTAATGAACAAAACAAACAGACAAGCAGAACAGAACCAGAGACAGGGAAAAAAAGGAACAGGATGGTGGTTACCAGAGGGGAGTGGGGAGGGGGAGAGCAAGGGAGAGAAGGGGAAGAGTTTAGTTAAGGAGCTAATGTGAAAGAACCGTGGATATTGACTATAAGGTGGGGACTGACTGTGGAAGAGAGGATAGGGAGGGTGGGGCAGGGGAGAGTAATGGGGAAAACGGTCATACAACAACAATAAATTAATCTTAAAAAAAGAGAAAAAGAAATAAAAGATGGGATTGTTTTTTACTGTCTTTTAATGAACCCTTTCATTCTGAAAAGCAAACCAAAGCAAGAACAAAAGCGTCACCTGTTCTTTCAGCATTGTACGTGTCCTATGGGCATTTCAGAATTACAGAGATAAAAATAAACTTCTTTGATTAGTGTGAATTAATTCCAAGGAAAACTTCTCCTTTCCACCGTCAAGGAGACGTCATTTAGTCAAAATGATTCCACCTTACTCAGGGATAACTTCTGTCTGTATATCATTGTTGTTGTATTAAAAAAAAATTTTTTTTAAAGATTTTATTCATCATTTTTAGAGATAAGGGCAGGAAGAGAGGAAGAAAGGGAGAGAAACATCAATGTACGGTTGCCTTTCACCTGCCTCCAGCTACGGACCTGGCTGGAGACCTGGCTTGCAACCTGGTTATGTGCCCTGACTGGAAATAGAACCAGCGACCTTTGAGTTCACAGGCGGGTGCCTATCCAATTGAGTGTATATCATTGTTTTTATAAACTGACATAAGCAGGTTTAATATGTTTGTCATAGGCTGGGAAGATCCAGGTTGCCGGGCATAAACTGATCTGGATTCCATTCTATTTCACAACTCAGTGAACAAAGTTGTCTTCCTCTAAAAAATATCAAAAACTCTTCATTGCAAATGACAATCAAGAAAACTGGAGAACACAGATGGGGTTTTGACTTGCAAATCTGTTACAGAATAAATATGGAGTGCATCAATGCCAGCCTTACCAATCCCTCTTCTCCAAAATAACATTGCAAATTTATTTAGCTTCTTTCCTCCTGAAAGATTCTCAAACATTCTGTAAGTTTTGGATAGAGGTGTTCCCCAGAGAAGTAGGAAATGAAACCTAGCAGAAAGGAGTAGTGAACATTACTCCTTCTATGATGATGGAAGCTATTTGAATTCCAGGCAGCAACAACATATATTCCTCCAACATACGTATCAGACAATTTTCCAGGTTTAAATTTGAACATTTGACATTGTGTTAGTGAACTACCATATAATAAATAAAGCCTATTTTATAAAATTCCTTTATAAAAATGGAAAGAAAGCCTTAAACACATTTATTTATCACAGAAAAAAAAACGTATTTTAAAGTAACTAATAACAAATATGTTCTAATTTGGAAAAGTTTTGGAACATTAATAGAGTTGAGGAAGATAGCCTTCAAGGAGTAAGCATATTTATTTTAGATTCTCTCCCAAGAGAAAGAGTTGCTATTTTGCTGTCTTGTTCTTTAAAAATCTTAGGGAACAACATATCTTTGTTTTTTTATTATCTCTGTTGATACAAATTCACAAATATTCAGTTTATGGAATTCAGGACTGGGTTTTGAGCTTTGCTCAAGTTGGATTGCTCTGCATTTTCCTGTTAATAAGTTAGACCTTTTTATCCTTTACTTCCTGGACCTAAAGACATTGCTCTGGGCTCCTAGATCATTCTTGTTTCTTGTTGGTCTGGAACACTATATATTTTGACAACTCTATCAATTACAGTGCTGTGTGACAGCATGGAGCTACTTCAGTTTTGGTATGCTTTCACTTAATAATTTGTCAACTTTTACAATTTGAAGACATACAAATGAGAAAGACATTCTCTGACTCACTGTATTCACAAACTACCAGACAACAACTTAACACATGATTTTTAATATGATCATTTTCAAGAAAATCCATCAGATGGCCATAAGCAAACCAACACAAGGCATCATGGGGACGTCATTCTGACCGAGGGATTAAGAGTTAACATTTCACCCTGGCTGGTGGCATAGTGGATAAAGGTGCCAGCCTGTGAACCCAAAGGTCACTGGTTCGATTCCCCAGTCAGGGCACATAACCAGGTTGCAAGCCAGGTCTCCAGCCAGGTCTGTAGCTGGAGGCAGGTGAAAGGCAGCCATACATCGATGTTTATCTGCCTCTCTCCCTTCCCCTCTCTGAAAGTAATAAATAAAATATTTTAAAAAATACATTTAAAAAAGTTAACATTTCCGATAGACATTAGTTTGGGCTGGCTGTCTAATTATAATTCTAAATTTAGGTATAATTGGCAAGGTGTTTCTGGAAATACGTAGCTGTTAAAAGCTTGTTTATTCATCAAGATTAAATTGTTTCTATATCTAAATTTTCTTTCATGAATTCACGGGAGAATATCACAAGAAGATTGTTATAGAGAGCATCGCAGTTTTTCATTTTGAGGTTTAATAATCACAACCAGCCAATAATCAAGTATGAAGAAATTAGAAACTAAAAACCGTATAGGATGGATCTAGGCTATTACAAAGTATGACTTAAATGAGCAAGATGGCTCCATGTATACTTCCATTCTATCCATGCTGAGACTCCATTTCAAGAAGATGCTTTGAAACAGGATAGGCCAAGTAGTGCAGTTTCTCCTTTCATCCCTGCTCACTTACAAACCAAAAACAATACTGCACTCCTCAGAGTAGCCCTGGAGTGTGCTGCCTGTTTAGCAAAAATATTTCAAGACATCTTTGATTCTGTAGAAAATGTAGACAGAACAGGTTTTTATTTACAAGGTGTGATTTATGACACATATGAACCCTTCTGTGCCAAATTGCCCTTTGCTCACCAACTCCCTTATGGCTGAAATTAGATCCCTGAAGAAACAACCCTTTAATATAGAGAAATTCACTGTAAGTTTACGGATATGCAGGGGGGACCCAAACACTCCCAGAATTTGTTGATAAAAAGACGTTTTTTTTCTTCTGCTCAAAACAGTTTTTGAATTCATTGTGCTGATGCCTTTTAGTGCTTTTGTTGTTTTTTTGTTTCACCTCTTTCACATTGGTAAAACATTTCTTTTTGAGGACTTTTTTCATCTGGGGAAACAAAAATGTCACTTGGGGCAAGATTCAGTGAATTTGGAAAGGTGGGGCATGGAGAATATCAGCTTTTGGTTAAAATATGCTCAGTATGGTGTGGTCAGGTGGACTTGTATATCACCCCTCATAAAATAAGCAAATGTGTTGAAAGAACCTTTTTAAAAAATTCACTGAAGCTGAACACAGCCTCTCACAGCAATGCCAGCTGGAACACTGATACAGATGGGCTCCTAGAACACTCACCAAGCAGAAAAGCCTGTACTGCAAGGGGCCTGCCCTCCAGGAGGTAATTTCAATTTTTGGGGGTCTCCCCTGTATACAGATGCCCCATTGTTTTATCAATCATTTACACCTCAATGTGAATTAGTTTGGTCAGGTATTTTGCTCAGAGCAAAATTGAATAAGATGGAAACAGGGAAGAAATAACATTTGTTATGCTTAGGCAATTATATGCTGTATACCACTTGAAATAATCCAGAAACTTGGCTAAATATGCATTTTCATTAAAAAGCACACTAGAGTTCAAACAGGCTATTACTGACTTAAGTTAACCCTGCTAGTAAAATTTGTAATGTTTATTTAGTTCTGTGTGAATACAAATTAAATACACTTGAAAAAGAGACAAGAGGAAGGGGAAGGAAAAAGAGAGAAGAAATAGGAAAAACAGGGAATCAATAGCTGGCATTGCTTAATTTCTCTCTATATTCTTTTTTTTACAGATTTTTATTATTTTATTTATTTATTTATTTTTAAAGATTTAAAAAATGTTATTATTTTTAGAGAGAGGGGAAAGGAGACAGTAAGAGAGATATCAATGTATGGTTGCCTTTCATCTGCCTCCAGCTATGGACCTGCTGGAGACCTGGCTGGAGACCTGGCTGGAGACCTGGCTGGAGACCTGGTTATGTGCCCTGGCTGGGAATAGAACCAACAACCTATGGGTTCGCAGGTAGGTGCCTTAACCACTGTATTACCAGTTCTATGTTGATTATATATGATATATTATGTGTATTTGTATCACATCTATTTGAGGGAATAAACATGTGTGACAAAGACAAAATAGAATATAAAAGAGCAAACAGCAGTAACAAACTTTTTGACCTTGCTGTCTTAAATTCTTCTTACTGATTGAGATATGAACAGAAGAAACATTCATAGGTCTGTACTTTAGGAACCATGAGACACAGAACTAGTTCAAATCCATCATTTGGAGTATTTAGAGTAGACGTAGGTAGGCAGTGAGCTTGAATATATCATACTTCTGCACTTAAATACTACAGAGCAGCTCAAATAAAACTGTTCAGAAGTAGTTCTTAAATATAAACTTAAATTTACAAATGTTTTATGAGCTCATGGTCATGTAGTAGAAAGGTCTCCAAAATAAGGCAGTATTTCCTTGTGCTTTATACATACAGTATGTACTATTTGTGGCTTGGGTAATAATACACTATTAATAACTTCACAACTACTAGGCTGGTTTTTTCTAGACTGTCGTATGTAGGCTTCTGATGTTATGGGGGATTATTATTTTTTGGTGGTATCATGTAAAAATATTAGGAAGTTTATTACTTTACTATAAAACACAATATTGCCTTTGCTTTAAAAGGAGAATCACATAACTGTGAGGCCAAATTAATGTACAGGGTGCACGCGATAAATTGGCAAAACATGGATTTCCTTTTTTCACGTGTTTCTCATTAATTTTGAAAAACTATGTTTCTAAGGTTATGATTTAACATCATTGTTTCAGTTATAGAGTATTAACTTCTGAGAGAAACCGTTATGTTGAAGGAATATGATGTTAGAGCAACCATAATTTCTGGACTACGTGCAGGGCAAACTGCTAAGGAAATTGCAGACTTCAATAATATGCCTTTATGTACAATTTACAATGTGAAGAAGGTGTATGATGCTGATCCTGACATCGCCACACCAACAAGGAAAATGCATAAGGCACGCAAGGATTGCACAAGTCCAGATATTGTACACAGAATCTAGGAGATCATCAATGAAGATCCAGGAAAGTCAATGCACTCAATGATAGCAAGAGAATCGCAGATGTTGGATGTAATGGTTCCCAAGATTATTGCTGAAGATATCAGATACAGATCGCATGTTCTTAGAAGAGGCCATTTTATGACACAGCAGACAAAGGAAAAGTGCTTTGGAAAAGCAAGGAAACTGCTAACAAAATGGAAAACCCCAAAGGAAAAAACCTCTGATTTTCTTCTTCAATGCAAAGAATTTTCAGCAGGTACCAAATAGTCAACAGAAGACACAGCAGGTAGCTCTGTGAGAATCTTAATGAAATCCCAATTGTCATGAAAACGAAATTTCCTGTTGCAGTGATGGTTTTAGGTGTTGTCAGCAATGGAAGAGATATCATGACCCCATGTTTGTTTCCACAAGGCTTAAAGGTGACTGCTGATGTTTACCTTGACATTTTGAGAGAAGTAATTATATTGTTGGTGAAGCAGGTCACAAATGGACATCATTTTATCTTCTAACAAGATGGTGCACCAGCACATAATGCCAAAAAGGTACAAGAATTTCTCAGTGTCAATGTTTTTGAATTCTGGCCAAAGGAAATCTGGCCTCCTACTTCACCAGATGCAAATCCTTTAAACTATTATGTATGTAGCATTTGTGAGAGAGAAGTTAATAAACAACGTCATTCCAATAAAGAGGCTGTTAAAGCTAAGATTGAAAACAAGATGATGTCCATGGATAAAGAAAAGTTAATTAAAGCATGCTCAAGATTCTAAAGTTGAATCAAGACTATTATTGCAGCAAATGGAGACTTCTTTGAACAATTAAGAAAATAATGTCTATGTTTATGTCTGTTACCTATAAGAATAAATTTATATCAAAATATAACACTTTTGTGGTATGTTGTTTATTTTACTAAAATTTGGTCACTTTATTGCATGCACACTGTACATATTGAAAGTCTGTGAACATTATAAAATATTACGTTAATAGTATCCAAATGTGACAAAAATTGTGATAGTGGTTCATTAATGACATTTGGGAAACACACACACACATTATAAAAAGTATTAGAGGGCAGGGCACTTGTTTTCCTTCGTGTAAAGCCATGTTTCCATCCCCTTGTATAGAGAGTAACAGAGAGTAGGTGTTCAACAAATATTAAATAAACTAATACTAAATAAGATCTTAAAATCAATTTTACTTCTGTGAGTTTGGGGAAAGTATTCTTTTTTAAACTGTCAAACATTAATATATAAAAGGAAAATGAAAATACCAATTACAGTCCTCTATTCCCACAAGGCTATTGTAAGATGCACATGCAATAATACAAATTAAGTGCTTTATACACTGCTGAATATCATATAAATTCAAGGTAATTTTACATTAAGTTCCTAATTTCAATGTCATAGATCATTAACCTAGTTAAATGAATTACCATTTTCCTTAGTTTAGGAAATTATATCTGTGTCATGAAAAGTAATTCAGCATTTCTAGAGAATTTTTAAAATTTAATTTAATTTTGTTGTTGTCGTATGACGTTCATCCTATTTTTTCCCCCACTGCTCTCTCCTGTCCCACCCTCTCCATCCCCCCACGTAGTCAATCCCACATGTTGTCCATTTCCAAGGGTCATCCATGCTAGTTCCTTGACTAAACTGTTGCCCCTCTGCCACTTTTTCCCCTGCCCCCTCCCTCCTGCTCACTGAAAGTCTGTTCCTTGTTTCCATGCCTCTGGTTCTGTTTGGCTTGTTTGTTTTTTCTGTTCATTCATCTCCTGTATTGGGTGAGATCATATGGTATTTATCTTTCACTGACTGGCTTATGTCACTAAGCATAATACTCTGCAGTTCCATTCATGATGTTGCGAAAGGTAGGATCACATAATGTGTGATCCTTTCTTGTTTCTTTCTGCTGTGTAGTATTCCATTTTGTAAATGTACCAAAGTTTTTTGATCCAATCATCCACTGATGGGCACTTAGGCTGTTTCCAGCACTTGGCTATTATAAAAAGTGCTGGTATGAACATAAGAGTGCTTACGTTCTTATGAATTGGTGTTTCAGGGTTCTTCGGGTATAATCTTAACAGTGGAATCTCGGTGAAAATTTTGAATATTTTTTCTAAGTGCTAAAAAAATATAGAATACAACTTTGTCATACTGTGGTTTGATAACCAGTTGTAGTCCTTAGTGTTTTATCAAACCATAAGTTGTTTGACAATTTCAAAGGAAAAAGAAGTTAAGTAACTTTACTACATGCATTGTACAAATATAAACTACATGATTAGCTGTGAGCATTGGGGAGAGAAGTCTTACAGTGATCATAATAATTGTCATTATAAAAAGTTGACCATGTCTTAATCAGTTACCCTTGATGAGATAAATGAAAGCTGGATGTAAATTCTTTGTCATTCCTCCCATTGAGAAATGGATTCTTATTTCCCTCCTCTTGAAATCACATCTTATCCCTTAAGAACATTTTTCTCTGATAACCTGAGGTACCTACCATGTAAGAACCCTGATTTCCTGAGACCATAATTCTAGAGAGCCACAAGACCAGAAGTCCTAGATGATCCCCATCTTTCAGCCATTGCTGACAAGGCCAGAGATATGAGTGGAGTTTTCTTGATTTTCCAGGCCCTGTTATCTGCTAGCTCAATGCTGAGTTCTTTCGTCACCTCCACGTGGAACTAAAGAGTTGCATAGCCCTTCTTGATTCTTGAGCTTGTTTTTGAAGTATTGAGAGTAGTTTGTTATACAGTGATAGATAACTAGAACACTTAACTCACAGTCTGTAAGATTTCACGCATTTCAACCATAATAATTTCATAGAATTTGTTTGCTATGTGTATATTTGCTCATTTTCTTTTTTGCGTTTCTTAAAGCCTCACTCATACAAATAAATCAATGGATCTTGGACAAGAAAAGTGGTGAACAGTAATTTTAATGCAAATATTACAACTTCAAGAATATCATCAATATGAATATTGAATAAAATTTTAGTGCAAACATGAAATGTACTTTTCATATACTAAAACAAATGGGTCTGTGAGTTTCATGTGTAACCAAAAAAGAAATGAAATTGAAAGAATAAAAACAAATATTTAATAATTCAAACTGTTGTTTTTACTGTTAAAAATTTTTGTCAATGGTAGCATAAAATTTATTGCTTTTTATGTCATTTTCAAACAAAGTCATTACTTCTTTAGTAACCCAAATGATTTTTCTTAACAAGTGCAAAACAACCCTTTCAGGTAAAATGTAATACCACTGAGGCATCAGTGAAAGCCTCTCTTTTCCTAATAAAAATGAGATTTAACTTACATTAAGATCTGCTGTAGCTCAGTGGATAGAGCACTGGCCTATGAACCCAAAGGTTCGATTCCCAGTCAGGGCACGTACCCAGATTGCAAGCCAGGTCTTCAGCCAGGTCTCCAGCTGAAGGCAGGTGAAAGGCAACCATACATTGATGTTTCTCTCCATTTCTTCCTCCCTCCCTTCTGCCTCTCTAAAGATAATGAATAAAATTAAAAAAAAAAAAAAAAGATCAGCTGAACAGTTGCTAACATATTTTTTGCTCCAAACTGTACCACTAAAATTTCTTCTTAAGGGTCAGACAGTAAGGAACATTACAAAATAGCAGCATCATGTGGTATAGAAATCTAATTGTTTTGTATGAATTTCTGCCAATAGAGTAGAAATTTGGCCTTATATTTGAATAAAATGTCTAAAGTCAAAAGATGAATCAGCTGTGATGTCTTAAGAGATACATATATGAGGTAGAAATGGTCAGAAACTTTATGTTCATTTTATCATTGGAAGTGCAACCTGTAGAGAAAAAAAATATTTTTGATTTACTTTACAATTATGTTGTAAACCATGATGTAGACTACTATCGGCCCGTAATGCTTGGCAGGATTGTTTGTAGAGGTTGTATGCCTGTTGTGTGTGTGGTCAGGAAGGCACTGCTACAAGAACATACACACTGTCATAGTCATGAAGAAATGTGGTGGCTAATGATGTTTTCTCAGTGTGGTCACAAACACTATTGTGAACAGGTTCAATTCTTAGCTGTTCGAAAGTCATGTATAAAGAAGCATATCATAGTTTTGCCATATTAACCATATTGAGTTTAAAAATTAAGAGACTCGGAAGATCTGTAATTAAGCCTGAAAGTCCAATGACAAACATTTTTATTATTTCAGGTGGTTTAGTCAAGTGGCAATATATTCAGGTCTTGAATTACCCGAATTACACTTCACAGTGCAGCAAAACAAACTTAACTTTGAGGCAACGTGTAAAGATTTAAGAAGATTGAACCATTGTGAAAGTTACTAAGAATTGAGACTTTTCTCCAAATTCAGGTTTTTATTTAGTCATTAGAGAAAAAAAAAATTATATCAGAGATCTCTTTTGGTGTCTTCCCAACTTAAAACATTAAAAATTCTGCCTTTTGCATAAAATGCTTTTGATTTTACCATTAGATAGGGAACTGAAAATGGACTTTGTAAAGAAATTACTTGGAAATTCCAGGCCCATTTAAAACCAGATATTCAGAAATACCTGTCAAAGTCAATGCAGGATTATTTCTACCTTAATGTTCTATAATTATAAAATTTATATTAAATGTAAATAAATAAATTAGATTTACTATCTGACCAAAGTATCACCAATTCATTATTTTATTAGGTATATTATAGATCCTTTGGTGAAAGTTTATGAACATTACCCATTTAGTGAAAAAAAATTTTAAGTTTTACTAAATTAAAATATCATATTCTTTTCATTAGAAATAAGTCTACTTACATTTGGGAAAAGCAATATAATGGAAAAAAGAGGAAATCAGTGTTTGCCAAGGGTTGAGTTGGGGGAGGCAAAGGGGCAGGGTGAGCAATCTCTGAGGCGTTATGAAATGTTCTTCATCCTGTCTGCGAGGTGGTTACAAAAGTCTAAACATGTGTAAATATTCATAACTAAATGGCAACAAGGGTGAATTTCACTATTTGTAAATTTTTAAAAAATGAGTTCACTTTAGAGTGATACAGAATTAGCTGTTCATATTTGCTTTAAACAATCATTAATTTGTCTGAAATATGAGAAATGCTTTCCCTTTTTCTACAACTGATTGAAAAAGATAAATCAACTTTATTCAGTCTAGAGCAAGGTTCTAGAGTGAGATGGGAGGGAGGGAGAAACGATATTAGAAGATATAAAAACAGAAATGAGTTTTGAAACACCTGAATTATTTGGACCATATGCCTGTGCTGTGATGCTGAATATAACAAAATTCTCAGCATCCATGCATCAAGTGTAAAGGAGTGTATCTGGATTTAAATGGTGCCATGCTCACAGAAAGAGACCAAGTAGCAATCAATAAACATTCTGTTGTTATACATATGCCTTTATACTAAAGTTGCCTAATATTTCCTTCTGGAATTACATTTTACATAGTAGTCACTGTTTAAATGTATTTGCCTTTTTAGATAAAACCCAGGAGACTAAATGATTTACTTGCCTTTTGTTTCTCCTTTCTTTCTCAATACTCTTCTCATAAAAGAATGTTTACTTCAAATTGTTTTGGGTACTACAGCAAATGGTCAGATCTTTGAATTACTTCTCTCACAGTTGAATTTAAAGCATCGTTACAAGCAGGGCTGTAGGAAGGCAGGAAGTGTGGTGAGACCAGGGGATTAAGAAACATAAGATTGGATTCTATACCTAGCTCTATCACTTATGGGATGATTTGAAATGACAATAATTATGATGATGATTATAATGCTGATAATTATTTTGTCCCAAATCCAAGAAGGTTGAATTTGAATTTGAAGATATTGGACCCCAAAATCATGGGCTCTGTTCAGTTCAGTACACAAGAATTATTAAGCATCAAAAAAGATACAAGTTCTGGAAATGGATATACAACATTGTGAGTGCACTTAGTGTCACTGAATTGTCCAATTAAAATGGTTAAAACTAAAATTTATGTTATGTATCAATAAAATAAAAACATGAGAACAGCATAGCTAAAGAATACGCCTAACCAAGTCTCTCTCTCTCAGGCTTTATGAAAATTTCTACTCTTTTTAAAATATATTTTATTGATTATGCTGTTACTGTTGTCTCAATTATTTTGCACCCATCTACCCAGTATTCCCCTTTCCTCCAGCAATCCCACCCCGCCCCTTGATTCATGCCTACAGGCTGTGCATATAAGTTCTTTGTTTTCACCTTTTCCTATATTATGCTTAACTTCTCCCTATTTTGTACCTACCAATTATGCTTCTTAATCCCTGTGCCATTTTCCCATTTCTCTCCCTTCCCCCTCCCAGCTGATAACTCTCTAAATGCTAACTGGTCCCCATACCTTTGATTCTGTTCATATTCTGGTTGTTTGCTTAGTATGTTGTACAACCTGAGGAATTCTAAAAAATTAATTACATTAATTAATTAAAAAACCTGTTCATATTGCATCCAGTATTTAATCCCTTCCTTCTAAGATAAATGATTAATGCATTTGTAATACAGCCAAATTGTTTGGAGAACTTTGTGTTAAGTGAAATGCAATTGCAATACTGTAGGAAAATGACGCTTCAACTAGATCAAATAACTTGCTCATAGTTCATCATGGCTGATACCACTATAAAATAAAACAACCGAACAAAACAAACTGACAGACAGAATAGAAACAGAGCCAAAGACACACAGAACAGGTTGGCACCCGGTAGAGGGGAGGAGTTGAGGGGCTGGTTGGAAGGAGGTGAAGGGATTGAGCAAACACAGAGGCACAGTCAACAGTGTGGTGATGATAACCAGAGGGAGAAGGAGGGCTGGGGGTAGGTAGAGGTGGAGAGCCGGTCGAAAAGGGGATAAACTGGAGTGGAAAGACTTCACTTTGGATGATGGCACCCTGTGCAGTGTGCAGATGGTGTTTTGTGGAGTTGTACACTTGAAACCTATAGTGTTTTGTGAAACAACGCCACCCCAATTAATTGAAAGAAGGAAAGAATACAATCACAAGAGAATTAATTACTTTCCAGGGTATGAGTAGTTGTGAAGTCACTGGTGCACTTCTCTTCTGGCAGATACAGGAGAGGGTTACGTTTCTCCACAGAAGGACTTCAGCCAATTATTCTCTCCTCTTTCTTTGAAACTAGAGGAAGCCTGCTTCAGCTGCCTGGACCATTGATTAAGTAGAATGGTGTTGAGCACAGCTGTCAAACAACCCTTAATGGACATTTAGTACAAGTCCTGCAATTGGAAAGATTTGCTACCATACAATAAGGTCATCTGTCTTAACTGATATAAAAATTAGTTCCTAGCAAGTTTGTATCAAAAAATATAAACTATGATAGCATTTCTTTATAGGCTAGGTAATGGACAGAGAGGAAGCTAATACCAGAGCCTGAAAATATTGTGAACCATGTATTTCAGTGGCATAATATTTGGTGAAAAGTATCACTTACAATAACTCAAAAGGCAGATAATGTATCCAATGAGCGTACAGGTCTTAGCGAGGAAGGTTAGAAAAAGAGACTTAGTAGTATATGTTGCTGGCTGTTAATTGCATTAAAAAAGGTAATACGATATCAGAAAAAAACAACACTAATTTGCAGAAAAGAATGAAAACAGACAAGGGACTTGTAAATTAAGAAGAGGCAATTACTTCTTTCTCTGACAAGCAAAATGTAAGTCTGAGAAGCTCCTCAAGTGACAAAACTGAAAGGTGAGTAAAACTCAGCCTTGTTAGGAAGGCTAAAATTAAGACTTTTAGCTATTACAAACATGTTAAAGCCTGAAAAAAATCCTTTGGTTCAACAATATGGTTCAGGGAATCAAGGCTAATGGTTTGGTTTCCACTACAAAGTTTGATAAGCTCAGAGTACTTACCAGTAAGCACTATTTATTCATTTATTTATTACACTTTCCCCCTAAATATTTTTATCTTTTGAGAAAAATGAAAATAATTGTTCACTCTCCAAATTCTTAGTTTGCTTAAATCTGGTCAAAAGGGAGTAGAACACGTTCATGTTATAAAGTTCCATTTTGTAAGTCACACCGTTGCTAGCATTCAACTACCTGGTATTCTGAGAAATATCCCTCAGCATTGTCTTGGCAGAATTCTAAGGTCTAACAAATTGACATCCTTTCAATTAAATGGGAAGAACTTGACTCATTCCAGAATGTCTCCTGTGTTTATTTATGTTGTGAATTATAATGAAAGGTAAATATCTACTTAAGCCTTTAGGTCTTCAAAGGTCTTAACCTGTATTATTTCCTCTTTCTCAGAAGGGCACGTAGCAGGACAGGTGGAACAAAGGAAGACCCTTGCTCTTTTTCCATCTTGTTCTGCCTCTCCCACTTACTGTTTTGCCTCTAAAAATCCATCCATTCTGTGACACAGGAACGTACCAGAAACATGAGAAAATCAAAGCTGGAGGCAAATATAAATAATGGAATTGAGTAACCTATAAATTATTGTATATTGTATCTATATTCATTTTATAGTTGGCTCCATTAATGTGCCATTTTCTCATATAAAGAAATAAAGTCTTCCAATATTGCCTGGTGGATAAAAGTCCATTTCCTGGAGTCAGGTTTCTTACACTTAAATCCCAGCTCTGTCATTTACCAGCTGTGTGACCTTGGTAAAAAATTACAGACTTCTTTGTGTACCAGTTATTTCTTCTCTATTTTGGCGGTAATATTAGTACCTACCTCATAAATTTGTGCAAATTAAATGTTAACATGTGCAAACTGCTTAGGACTGAATCTGGCAGAGAATATTCTCTCAGGTTGTATTGGCCATTACAGTTGTAATTATTGATAATTTGAGTAGAGTCTGCCACATTCTCTCAGAGGCTATTGGTTTGGGTTTATTTCTGTAGTGCTACAACCAAGATAGTCTTTGCCTAAGCTTTCACATGATTTGGCATTTGCAGCCCTCTTAGGTTAACACCAATACCTTATCTTACCAAACAAATGGATCTAGGCTGGTGACCTTCTCCCTTTCTCCCTCCCTCCTTCCCCTTTTCCTTCTCCCCTCCATCCTTTCCTCCCTTCCTCTCTCCTTCCCTTCTTGGCTCTCTTGGAGGGAGTTGATGGGGCAAGTGTTGGGGGGAGTATTTATTTATCAAACTAGGCTGAATTATGCTATAGTAAGAAAACATCTCTGAAATATCACCGTCTTAATCCAAAAAAGACTTAATCACTAATTCTACTTCTCTGCCTTGTCAGTGATGGTTTTACCATCTCAAAAAGTGGCATCAGAGTTAGAGGAGTAGGAAGGGACCATGGTGATTTTTTTTGTTTTTGTTTGTTTTAAGATATTATCCTCTATTTTCCAAAATTAAACATTTTAGAAAAATTTTACAAGTGAAAATAAAATAACTTTATTTAAATAAAAATAAGCTTCAATTATAGCAAACTATGAGCCAAAACTAAATATACAAATAAATAAATTACCCCCCCAACCCAAACCCCTCATAACATTTAAGGAAAGGGAACTTTTAATAACACAGGTTAATTTAGAAGTAAAATGGTTAATTTATAAGTGTAATCCTTTTGCTTTATCATTGAGTATGAAGTCAAGAAAGTAGTAATTTAAAAAATCAGATAGCACTATAATATTGCAGTGAAAATCAGGAGTTCATTGGTGATTTAAATAAATCTATTGATGAGGAAATTTTCTGATCACTAATGAACTATAAATCATGGTGGTATGGATTTGCAGTAAAATTAAAGTCAAACAGTATTACCAAAAATAAAATAAAATATCATTATTTTACATCATTTTTTGGAGGAGTAAAATGACACTTTCAAAAATTTCATAAGTTCACAAGCATTTTCTGTGTTACTAGGTATGCATTTTAGAAAAATTACTACCTTGGCAATTGTGTATGAATCTTAATACATTCAAATAAAAATAGGTCATTTGAGAATTACACTATCTGGTAAAAACAATACTTAAAAACTTTCTGATTCTTCTAGACTTAAGAAAAAATTATTTTTGGAACTCTAGACTTCCATGAACAAGATGAAAAAAAGCTGCTGAGCATCCCAAGAAAGTATAGTCTTCATATTCTCTTTAGATATGGTCACATTTTTCTTTTAAATAGAGTTTTTCAAAAGGCAGTGCTAATTGCCACAGAAAGTATTGGGTTGTGGAGTTTTTTCTAGGGATCAGAATTGAATTATAATCAAGGAATATTACCTTTTGTCAGGGGAAGCTATCCATCTAATATCTGCCCAGTGGGTTTGGAATTGCTTTATTTCAGTGTAGTCTCATTTATTTATTCTTTCCTTTATTTTCCTTGCTCTAGAGAATGTATTGGCAAAAACATTGCTTTGTGGGATATCTGAAATTTTACTGCTTATGTTTTCCTCTAGGACTAGTGGCACAGCTCATGTTTAAGTCTTTTATCCATTTTGAGTTTATTCCAGTGTATGGTTTACGTTTATGGTTTAGTTTCATTTTTCCATCAGTAAATGAGTGGATAAAAAACCATGGTACATTTACACAATGGAATACTACACAGCAGAAAGAATGAATGAACTCCTACCTTTTGTGGCAGCATAGATAGAACTGCTAAGTTCACTTATGCTAAGTGAAGTAAGCCAAGAAATAGAAGATAAATATCATATGATTCCCACCTAATATAGGAAACTAACAAATGAGAAGCATAGACACAAGGAACAGACTGACAGTGACCAGAGAGGATGGGGAGTGGAATAAGTGGGGAAAGAAGGGGAAGCATCTAGTCAAGGAATATGAATAAATGACCCAGGGACATGGACAACAGGGTGGGGATTGACTGTAGGAGCAGAGGATAGGGGGGTGGGGCTAGGAAGAGCAATGGGGGGAAAATTGAGACAACTGTAAAAGAACAATAATAAAATAATTAAAAAATAAACTTAAAGAAAGTAAAAACAGGAGTTGCTATAACTAGTGATGACAGAATGTCTTCTATCATCCATTCTACCCTTTTCTGAAGAAGAATGTTAAGGCTGTCCTGCTTATAATCTACATTTGATGATGTATGTGCAGTGGGAGGAGGTAAGGACATGGGAAAATAACTTGTCTCTGTATTTAATAGGTGTCTGGATCAAGAAGAGTTATACATGGGGCCAGATAGAATGGTTTTTCACATTATCTTCCTACGCAGAGACTACAATTTATACACAGACCCTAGACTTTAACTTTATTCTTTGTCTAAATAGGACTTTGGGCTTGCCTGCCTTGGGAAGAAGATGAGTCTATTTTGTGTGTAGGAATTGAGAATAAACCAAATATTTAGAGGCAAGGTGGAAGAACTATGGGAGTTTGTAGGACTATTCACAAATATGTAGCATTTTTTCATTGCTTCATACAGTAGAATCAAACGTCCTTGCCCCCTTAAGCTTATGTTTGACCATATGGCTTGTTCTTCTCAATATAATGTGAGAAGAACTGATGTACATCATTTCTGGTAAAAAGTTTTGCAGTAAGGGTGTGTTTCACCAAGATCCCTTCACCACTTCCTCAGCTAACCACAGTGTTAAAGTTACTAGCTTCTCCCTCAGTTTGAGTCCTGGAGTGAGACACATGCAAGGCACATTCCTAAGGCTGACCTTACTAGAAATGTCTGGGCCAGAAGTAAATCTAGCTTACTTAGCCTGGCCATTTCTCTTTCCTATTTCTTGGGAGCAATCCTGCCCATAGAAAGTAAGCATTTACTTCTCCTCTTACAGGTTCAATGATGCCTTGAGAGATGTGTGTCAAAAAGCTCACTTGTTTGCACACGTTAAGTAAATCTTCCAGTTTTGCTTTTACAAGTAATAAAAGCAACTTTGCTATCAGTTAAAGTTTTGTTACTTTGTTATCAGTGAATTATTTATCTTATTTTCCATGGCTTCATAATTTGGGCATAGAAGAGGAGGGTTGGTTTGGGACACATCAAATGTAATGTTTCTTAAGCAACATTTGCCAGGCACTATTCTAAGTGCTTTATGTATAATACACAAGTTAATCTTCACAACTACCTTATGAGGGAAGTTTTGTTATTGCTCTCATACCTTTAAATTCTCACAGGTATTCTTAATATTATTAATCCTTGCAGCAGGGGAAATGGAGTTACAAAATAATTTATAATCTTGTCTGAAAAATTTGTTTCATTTTTTTTTAGCTCATGATTACTCATTTTATTAAGTAGAAGGAAATACTACCGAAAGTGGGAAACAAACAAACAAACAAACAAAAAACCAGCCTTATTTTTATTTGTAGAAACCTCTGGGACTATTGGTTTTATATTAAAAATTCAGTATTATGATTTCAGGAGAGAAGGATTTAGGTTCTTTTGGAATAAATAATCATTGTTCCCTCAACAAATAATTCACTAAAAAAGAATTCTGAGAAAGTAAAGAAATCTGAGAATTTATTTTGAAATGTACTTATTAATAGCCCATCAGAAAAGGAAAATGAGTAACTTTGAAATGCTTCATATTATCTATTATGAGCAACATATAGTGATCATTTTAATTCCACATTGTATATTTAATATAGTGTCATTAGAGTATAATTTTTTTTAATTGTTGAATTACCTTGCTAATATGCTTAGAGATAGAGATATAGAAGTAGAGATAGAAATAAAGACAGAGAATGGTTTCACAACAAAATATTTTTTTAATGCACCTAAGTCAGGTGTTGTAGGGTGGTGGTGGGGTGTGGGGTGCAGGGAGCGACCTTCTCAGCGCCACGGACAACAACCAAGACTTTCCCAGGTGTTCACAAGATCCTGGCTTATGCCTGTTGCCCTTGCACTCCAAGTGGTGCCCTGGCTAGAGCAATAGTTCAGTGATCCTCCTTCTGTATAGTGTAACTATACAGAACCTCTTTATTTGCATGCATAAAGTTCATGTTTTTGTATTCAAAATACTGCGCTATAGAAAAATGAGATAATTATCAGCTAAGAAAAGTAGAATTTTAATTCATGATAAAATTTCTATCCAAACAATTTAACTATGCAATATGGAAGTGGTTCTTTTAGTAAACATATAGAAAATAATAGACATGTCTTTTGCGTAGCCTCCATGGGTGCAATTATAGTGTATTTGATTAACTGTGTGAATGTTAATGGAGGGGTAGTACGTTGTGGATTCAGTAAGAGGTTCTTTATCCTTGCTGTCCTGTGTATTTTTGGTAAGGAAGAGACAAGCTTAATCACTTTACCTCCCAAAACAATCTCCAATCTAGTTTGGATGTATAGAGTTGATTAAGAATTTTATGAGCATGTAAGCCCTCAAAACAATCATGTATTATCACATTTTCATAAAAAAGAGTTTTAGCCACCAGTCTCTTCTCCAAATTTGTAACCTTATTTCCCATTCTAAATTTACCTTGAATTGGTCTAGCGCCAGGACGCCTGACAGGTAGAGTCAAGCAACTAATGAAGTTAGTGCTTCCGCTGCACTTGCTTCTCAGGATATAACCCCATTAAGCTATGTTAGATGGAGAAAGTCTTCACCATAAAAAGATTATGAAAAGAAATTCAATTAAGTAGGTTGATGGAAGCTTACTATTATTGTATGAGTTCTCAGTGTTGGAAATTTCCATTGTTTATAAAATGGTGTCCTAGAGCTTTCTAAATAATAAATATTTAAGTATGTTTTATTATTAATCATTTGAATATCTCTTGATGTTGACCCCCTTTCAATCAACATTGGCTTGATGAATTAACATGAAGACATTCCAAATAATTTTATTTATATTTCATATAGCCTTACTAGTATTCATGTAAGTCTTTTAAAGGTCAGGAGGCCTCATTTGCATTTCAGCTGTAAAATATTATGTGGTAAGATTAAATTGGTAATTTAATCTTTCAAGAATAAAGGTATAAATATTAAAGGCCCTCACCATTATAAAACACACTAACGATGATTTTTTTTCCTGATAATTCAGAAACATCATATTTATAATCCTATTTCAGGTACTTAAGGTCATATAGATAGTGATCAGAGGTTAAGTAAAAAAAATATGTGTCTAGTGATGCTATTTCTAATCTCTTCTTTTTATACAACAGCTTAATTTTTCCTAACATATTTTCTATACATTGATTCATTTGATTCTTGATATAATAACCTGAGTTAGGTATCACCATCTCTACTTATCATTTGAGAAAATTCAGGACCAAAATCATAGTCAAAATGACAGTTATGAAATGACACAGCTCACACTCAAAATGACATCTTCTGCTGCCAAGTCTAATGTTTTTTCTTTCTTTCTTTCTTTTTTAGAATAGCAATATTCTGGTTTTGTTGTAATTAGAAAACTCAATGTGTGTTTATGTTTGTTTGACTTGAATCAGAGGTTTGAGGTTTTCTCTATACTCATAGAAGAGACTAGAACAACCACTACAAATTGATTTAAAAGTAATCTATACACAGTTCATACGGATTGATTACAGAATACATTGAAATCAATATACTTTTACTACATCAAACAAAGGAGAGTTCATGCTCAGATTCAGAAGCAATCATTGGCCTAGCTGATATATCCATCCAGGTGAATGGCCTCATTTTCCATGCATGCAGGACACAGAATGGCTCTTGTCCTGGTGTATCACAGTGTAAGCACCAAAAGAGTTCTCCATGCTCGTGCTCTGTTGTTCATGGCTGGAACACTAAACTCTTTGCCCTGATCTACTGCAAATCAAAGTTTTAGTTCCTGGCTTGACCTTTGCCTGCTCTGTCTTCCTTAGAGTTGGTACTATTTCATAGCCTAAAATCCTTGCTTTGTTCCTCAACATTCACTCTTTTGTAATTCTTAGATGGCATTGCTTCTGGGTGTTCTAGATACAAATTCTTGCTACTTGTTTCAGCTTTCTTCAAGTGTCACTCCAGGTCTAAGGAAAGAACCAGAAAAATAGGAAATACCAAACTCAGTAGCAACTTTATAAATAAAGCAATATTGGTCATAGTGACCTGTTTTAATCTTCACTTATAAGTGAGAGTAGATTTCAGAAACCTAATTCAGCTCAGGTTAAATACAATGATTATCTCTGGTCTGTGACTTTAAGATTGAGATGAAAATGCCCTGTGTAAATGTAAATTATTAGCAGTCATGTGTGGGATTAAAGACTTCCAAATTATAGGCTGATGACAGATACAGTAAGAGTTCTGAAGAAGTGATTACAGTTTATGGTGTCAATGATCGGATGAGAGAATATAATAGGGACATCATTTCTGTGACCCAGCAAAATACCACTTACACCTCAGCATGATGAAATAAAAGACATTAAACTTATGGGATTCCTTAGGGTACAAAGAATGGTAGGAGAATATTAGGTGACCTTGTCTCACTCTTTCCAGGGACAGTAATATCATCTAAATGGCAAATATACTCACTTATTTATGAAGCCTCTCCAAAATATCTGGGAAAGCTACATAGATAATTGAAATAAAATAATCACAAACCACAGTATGATAGAAACCAACCACAGCATCAATAACTACAGAACAGAATTTCTTCAAATCCCTCAGCTAACTACCCAGCCATGTTATTTTTTGTGGTTGTTTCGGGTCATACTACAAAAAGAGTCCTTTACATCTGCAATGCTCAGTCTCAGTCGATGATTTATACAAACAATCATTGTGGATAATGTAAATTTCAAATTTAGTTTTATATGAGTTTACTGTATTGTTATGAAATGTTACCTACCTATTTACTTTTCCATGCTTCTAGCCATTCATTGACCAGAATTCATAAGGAGAGGGCTGATGGGAGACAGTCATTGTTTCCCTACCTCAACTATGTTTATTTTAGTTCTTTCCCTCCCACCAGCTTTCTTTTTACTGTTGTGAATGTTTTGCTGATTTCACTTTTGGGAATCATTTTTGCATTCCTTTTGACTGTTTGAGCTGTCTAGATCAGAGGAGAGTCAGAATCAATATACTTAAGCAGCAATATGGGTAGGGAAATTAGGTCTTAGTGGAAGTGAGAAACAGTTTTAACAGAAATAAAAGACAACAAGAAGTTCAGGGGAAAAAGTCTTACCTGTAGCTACATGTTTTCCTACTTCACTTATATTTATTTCAACGGGAGCAGGAAACACAGCATGACATTCCATTCCAGCAAATATGCTCTCTAAATAGGACAGGATCAGATGTATTCTAAATAGTAAGCAGAGATGAGAATCTAAAATCTGTCAAATGACAATGGCAATGTTATGTCTAGCCATGTGACATTATTGTCATCATCATAATATCTATGATCTGGGCTTATTAAAACTATATATTTATGTAAAAGATTATGAATACATTATTGTATATAGGACCTTTAGAATCCAAAAATATCTGTGTGAGGTAAACAGATGTTATTGTTTACATCTTACAAAATAAAAATATTAGGACCTGAAGATGTTATGTAACTTGTCCAATATCACATCATTTAAAAGTGGCAAAAAAGAGATTTGAAATCTACTTTTTTTCTAGAGTCCAAACTTTTCACTGTTCTTCTACTCTGCTTCCAAAGACAGTGCATGATTAGGAGCTAGCTAGGAGTCAGATGTTACTTGAAAATTCCGTGTCTTATCTAAGGCTCCTGAAAAGCCATTCTGTACTTTACCAAAGGTTGCTGAGTGCTACCAAAGCTAATACCTGGATCAATAAGAATATTCTGGAATTAGAAAGTTATGATTATTTTATAGGGAAGAGGCAAAAGGGTAAAGCCAAGGAGTAGTTCATTGAAGAGGTTTGGATGCTCATTACATGATCATATTCTCCTGTTTCCACATAGTTTATGTCAATCCAAATAGCCTCCCTAGATGCTAAGAGAAGGAATAAATTTCTGTTTTTAAGGCTGTTTTCCAATTAGGGAATGTTGGTGGGGTTTGGGTGAGAATCTTGGTAGGTGAGAAAATAATTGCTACTCTGATACAGCAATGCTATAGAATGTTTCTCCATTAGTACATATATGTTGTATAGATTGTGTATGTGCATGCACATATGCACATACATGTGGATGTTTGGGTAGAGTTCCTGTAGGATCCTTTTGGATTTCCCTTTCAGCAACAACATTTGAAAACTCAGTCGTGCTTCCATGTAGGGGCAGGACTGACTAATAAAGTTATTAACTTTGGATAGGCAGAGAGGAGGCTGGAAAGTGGCAGAGGGTAGAAGCCTATCAAAGCAAATATATATATATGTAAAATAAACCAAAGTCTAAATCCAGGTGCCTCTTAAGTCCCATCTTACTCATACTCTCTTAATCACTACAGCAAAGGTGGGGAACTCCTCTCTTACCCACATTTCCTACAGTTATTATCAGGTCAGGAAATAGGCTGCTTTAAATTCACCTAGTTTCTCCCATTCTCCTATTGATAATTTTTTATATCAGTATGATAAATTTGTCATTAACAAAAAAACACCATTGACTCTGGCCAGGTAGCTCAGTTGAATAGAACGTGGTTCCAATATGCCAAGTGGATTTTGGGTTCGATCCCAGGTCAGGGCACAAACAAGAATCAACCAATGATTCTCTCTCTCTTTTTTCCCTCTCCCCCTCTCTTCCTCTGTCTCTCTCAAATTGATAACAAAGAAGGAAACCAACCTTGATACCCTACTGTTAATTAACTTCCATCATTTGGCCAGGCAGTAGCTGCCAGGTATTTTTCCCTCTTTTCCACAGTTTATTCTTTAGAGAAAAGTCACTTAACACGGCCCACACTCAAACTTGGGAGAGAGTATCAAGTTCCATTTACTGGATGTTAGAGTATCTACCTAAATCATTTTGAATTCATTCAGCTTGAAAAAGTTCCTTTAACTTTTCTTATAGTGCAAGTTACCGGTGAAAAATACCTCAATTTTTATTCACCAGAAATTGTTTTTATTTTGCTTTCATTTTAAAAGTCTAACTTGCTGAATATAGTATTCTAGGTTGACAAGTTTTTATTTGTTTTCAGCATTTTAATATTTTATCTCATTTTATTCTAGGTTGCATTATTTATAATAAGTTCACAGTTACTATTTCCCTATATGTAATAAATATTTTCAAAACTTTGCCTTTAAATTTAGATTTTAGCAATTTGACAATAATGGGCATAGCAATTTTTTTGTATTCATCTACACTGGTTTTCCTTGAACTTTTTGAATTTATACATTAATGATTTTCATAAACTTTCAGAAATTTTTAGCTATTATTTCTTCAAGTGCTTAAAAAAAGGCCTTTGTTTTCTCTTTCATCTTCTTCTGGATTTGAATTACAAATATCATCCAACCACTTGTTATAGTTCCATTGGTGAGTAGGATGTTGTTTTGTTGCTTTTTGTGTGTTGTATGTTTATCTTTGTGTGTTTCAATTTGAATAGTTTTAGTTGACCTGTCTTTTTAAGTTTATTGATTTTTCTATTGCAGTATCCAATTTACAGTGAAGTTGATTTCACTATAAATATTAGATTTTCACTTTTAGAATGTTTTTTCTTTTTTCATTTCCCTCTCATGATTATGTATCTATTCACTTATTAAGCTTACCTTTTCCCTTAAGACATTGTATATATTTGTGATAGCTCTTTTAAAGTCTTGATCTAGCCCTGGCTGGTGGCACAGTGGATGAGGCGCCTGCTTGTGAACCCAAAGGTCCCTGGTTCGATTCCCAGCCAAGGCAACATAACCAGGTTGCAAGCTGGGTTTCCAGCCAGCTTCATGGCTAGAGGCAGCTGAAAAGCAACCATCCATGGATGTCTCTCTCCCTTTCTCCATCTCTCCCTCTCTGCCTCTCTCCCTTCCCCTCTCTCTAAAATTAATAAATAAAATCTTAAAAAAAGAAATCGATCTACTAATTTCAACATTTGTGTAATCTCTGTTTGTATTAACTGTTCTTTTCCTCCTGATTAAGCCACATTTTTTCTTCTTATATGTAATAGTTTGTTTGCTTTTTAATTTAAGATTGAATATCAAGAATGTTACATATTGAGAGTCTGATTGTCAACTTTAACTTATTCTGGTCAAAGCTTGGTTGTAGTTTTTGCTGGAGTAGTAGCTCTAGAGTAGACTTAATCCTTTCTAGGGTCTCAGCCAAGAACTGATGATGTTCAGGGAGGCCTTTGTCTGGCAAGTCATAACTCCAATGTCTCCCAGTATTGTGACACTTCCAGTATTTCAACTTGACTCGCAGGTCCCCAGCAGTTGTTCTTTAAAGACCTTACACACTACATCCCCTGCATTCATACAGCTTTGTATTTGACCAAAAGCATAGGAGGAATCCTTTACAGATTTATGGGGTTCCTTATCTATGCAGTCTTATCACCCCTGGTGCCCTGAGCTGCAAGTAACCATCTCCCCAGAAACCCTGTTTTCTTTCTCACTAACAAGACTGCTTCTCTATCTTGCACTCCACTTCTGTGTGCTTGGATTTGCTCCAGGCGAAATGTCTGGTGAATATAAGCTCAACGTTGTGTATTTCCCTTATCTTAAGGGTTGTATTCCTGTACTGGAATGTATGAGAATTAGTCTATATAACTGGCTTTGTTCACCAAACATTGAGGGGAAAGGAAAGTAGAAAAGTGAACTTTTTTTTTAAGAAGAAGAGATTGAGAAGTTTGGAAGCATGGCTACCACTGGCCTGAACACTTCCGGAATGGAGAAGTGGCCTGAGAAGTACAGAAAAGCATAAAACAAAGTGAGGCACTGAAAGAAGGAAAGGATGTTGAAGCAAGAGCTGCTTCCTACACTTTGATTTAGAATCCCCCTTACCTAGACATTTTTAATGGGACCCAGCCCATTCATCTTTGAAACATTCCACACTGAGTCAACAGTTGTACACAAGACAGAATATCAGAAAACGTAAGAGAGAAGCTCATTTTAATTTGAAGATTAATATAATACAGTAGTCACCCCTTATCAGTGGTTTTGCTTTCCTTGCTTTCAACTACCTGAGGTCAACCATGGTCTGAAAATATTAAATTAAAAATTGCAGAAATAAATAATTCGTAAGTTGTAAATTCATGCCATTCTGTGTAATGTGATAAAATCCCCCACAGTCCCACTTAGTCCCACCTGGGGTATGAATTATCCAGAGTATCAACCCTATAAATGTTCCCCATCTATTAGGTACTTAGTAACCATCATGGTTAGCAGGTCCACAGCATGACATTGTAGCGTTCTACTCAAGTCACCCTTATTTTACTTCATAATGGCCCCAAAGCCATTCACATAACTTTTATTGTAATATATTATTAAAATTGATCTATTTTTATTAGTTATTACTGTTAATGTGTCATTGTGTCTAACTTATCATTTAAAACGACTTTCTCTTCAGCACAGCTTGTTACTATTAGATTTGGGTCTAAAGCTCAATGCCTCTGGCCTGACCCTAGAGTCTTTCCACCCCTCCCCAGGGCACTTTATTTTTCTGGTTATGGACACTTGAAGTGAGGACCTAGCCTGCCTGCAGTCACAGCATAGTCCAAAGAGGCAAGATTAATGTTTGCCTGCTAGTATTTCTGAATGCATGCTTATCCTCTCAGGTTTTTCCAAACCTCTTTAAGCATGCTCTAGTAAAGTTTTGGACACAAATACAGATGCATGTTTCTATCCACAAGCCATGGTTTATCCTTATAGTGTATGTCATTGTTTTCCATAATCCTTTGTTGGCATTGTTACTACTCAAGAGGTTAAAAAGATTGATGTATAACCTGGAGCTCTTTCCATTTTAAGAATAAATGCGCATTGCAAAACTGTCTTATGGTTTTAGTCATTGACAAAGCCTGTGATTCCTGAGATTACATAGGTACCTCAACAAGAACCAATAGTAGGTTTTACTTTCAAAATTCTGTGGAATGAGTAATTTCATGTGTTAATAAGAAACCTGATACATGAAATGGGTACCAACAATTAAGATTTATTTTCTCCATGTCTAAAAGGAAGACTATCCAAGAACAACTCTATTCATAAACAGAAAAATGTAATTTTGAAAGTCCAACTTCTTCTTTCTAAAAATGAAAAATATATACATTCTAAAAGATGAAATGGCCCACTTGAGGCCAAAGAAGTAGTTTGTAACTATAGTGGAATCTGGGCCGAGGGACTTAATGTGATGGCCTGGGCCCCTATGAAGATTTATACTATATCAAAGAAAAGAAAAAAAAAAAAAAAAACAAAACTAAGGCAGGATAACATCTTAAATAACTTAGGTTTTACATTTCAAAAAGAATAAAACAATAGAGCATTTCATGATAGGCTATCAAAACATCTCTTTATTGGATATGACACTCACAATCAGACATACAAACAGACATATGCACACACTCAGAAACCTATTCTGGATGAAATTTGGGTAAAATTCCCCAAGTTGCTGCTATGTCAACCACTGGTATCATCAAATATTTTTAATCTCTTTTCTGAGTACAACTCAGATGTTCAAGAGCTGGGAATAAATAAGCAATATAAATCTCTATTTCTCGAGAACAGAAATGAAGTCTATACTTTTCAGATAACTTAATAACCTCTAGCATCAGTAATAAATATCCAGCTTTCTGTATAAATTACATTGGGCTTGGAATATTGTACTCAGCCCTGAGTTATTTGTTTCATATATCGCATTTCTAGGTATACAAATGAAAAAGAATACTTTGGAATGTGATTAAATTATGATTGGAGGGAGGTATGTACTGTCAATATAACTTTGAAAAGTGTTCCTTTCTATGAGTTTCCTGGTTCTTTGTTATAATTTCACTTAATTAAATAACTGCTCTAGAATTTCAGATAAATCATGAGTTCTCAGTGTCAAGGGAACCCACCCAGTCACTCTGATGTCAAAACAGCTTAATCTTGTTCTGGAGAGTGATGTCTCCACATGTGATGGTCATCAGCTTTCATCAGCAGTTCTAGGCTTTGTAGTGTGTCAGGGTCAGAAATAATAAGCATGACAAAGTTTTACCAGTTTTATGGCTCAGGTTGAGCTGTGGTACCTTATGTTTGAAAAGTGGTCAGGGCTGTTGCATGGACAATCTGATCATCTTTGCCTCTGACTTCAAGCCTTAATACTGACCAGCATAAAGTCATGGTGATTCAAGAGAGATCTTAATCAGGGTCCATTCATCCATGGCTCTGTCAGCATGGAGCAGCATGTCGTTACAGGGCTAACAGGGGTGGGCAGGCCTCCTTTACAGAAAGGCTTTGAAAAATTGAAATGGAACTTTATTATGAATCAAAAAGGTTAGGCATTGATGAAATGCAAGCCCACTGTTCTAGGAGAAACTGGTGAATATTATTTGGGCAGCTCATTCATTGTCAGCTTAACACTTCATTTTCATCAAATTCATTCTCCAAGAAGCAGCTCATATCTGATATGCAGAACAATGACTTTATATCTGCTTGTAGATAGAGACCCATGCATAAAAAGAAAATGCCCACAAGGCAAGATGCTTCATGCCCTATATCTGCCCATCAGAAATCTGAAGTCACAGATTTCATTATGTAAAATCTTGTTTCAAATTTTGCTTGGATCACTGAGTTCTTGACACTTGTTGTTGTTTTTTTAGAAAAACAATGTTACATTCAACATCTTAATATTTTAGACAATAAATGAAATGTGCTACAAAGGAAATTAAACATATATGCCATGCTATATACATATACATATTTATATTTATTTATTTTTTTAAGGTTCTGTTTATTATTGTTAGAGAGAGGGGATGGGAGAGAGGAAGAGAGACGTCAATGTATGGTTGCCTTTCACCTGCCTCCAGCTACAGACCTGGCAGGAGATCTGGCTTGCACCCTGGTTATGTGCCCTGCCTGGGAATTGAACCAGCGACCTTTGGGTTCACAGACTGGTTCTGTGTCCACTGTGCCACCAGCCAGGACCCATATTTATATTTATAAACTATATATAAAATATACTTTATAAATATATGTAAAACATATATTTTACATATAAAATGTTTTTTATATATTTATTAAAATATATGAAATGCTTGTCTTGTGTTTCTTTCTGTAGGTTTTTATAAGGTCCATAATAATTCAGAAGGCAATAAGTAAAAAATGTTAGAACTTCCAGTTTTGTAGATAGATGGCCAGATAATAGCCATTACATAGTATGCTGTTCATGTTCATCTTCCAGGTTTTCAACCATAACATGACAATAACACTGTGTGGCTTAATCTATAATCAGCACTGTCAGGGTATGTCAGACACACTGAAGGAGGAGGAGGAGGCCTGACAGAGACTCATTTGCATGAGATTCTAAAAACCTCCTAGACTAACACATCTAGGGGAAGGAAAAGGCCACCCATTGCTTGCCCTGTTCCTAATTCCATCATGGTATTAGGAAGAGACACAATTTGTAAGAAGAATTAAATGATCTTTTCCTAATTTTTGTGTCACATTGGGACACAAGTGTACTATCCCACGACAGCTTGCACATGGTATGGCAAAAAGGAGCACTCCTCTTCCCCAGAGCAATTATGGATTGCCTTTCAGCTTAGATGCCCACAGCTTTAAGGCACAAGCTGGTATGTTCTGTGGCAGATGTCATGACAGTAGCCATTACACTATATCACATTTCTTTTCCTCTGAGAGGACTACTGGGTTAACAGAAACAGTTTAGGAACTGAGAAGACCCATGTCGAGTTCCAGTTTAGCCACCGATTTCCCAAACCACTAACCAGTTGGAGATCAGATTATTCATTTCCGTTAATTTATGCTACCAATGCAAAAGCTAAGGTTCATTTTATTTCTTTTATTCTCAGGTTTTCATATCTCTTGTTAGTGTGACTATGATTTAAGATGACTAACATTCATGCATCAGACAGATGAGTAATTTCACTATAACAGCTTATATGATCTTACAAGATTCTTATGGTTCCTATAAATATGTCAAAAAGCCTATATTAGGTTGTGATTTAATAAATATTATGTATTATTAATGGTTAATAGTGTACTCTTTGAAACCAGGCAGCCTTGGATTATAATTAAGCTTTTAAATTTATTAGCTATATGATCTTAAGCAAGTCAAGTAACCCCTCTAGGCACAGGTTCATTAACTGTAAAAATGTTTATAAATATAATTCCATCTTTAGAGTTGCTGTGGGGTTGAATGATTAACACATATAAAACAATTAATAGTGCTTGACATACAGAAGTATCTCAATAAATATAAGCTCAATGCCATTATATATTTATAAAAAGAGAAAATAAGAAAATAACATTCTGAACACTATGCTAGTCTAGAAAATATCATTATTTCCATGTAGGTTCTGAATCAATCTTTATGTGATCCTTTTTTCCAAGGCCACAGAACTAAGTTAAGTTCCTTAATTATAATATAAAATCAATAAATATCATTGTGGCAATCGCTTAGTACTTGGAGGGAAAAGGTAAAAATTCCCACTAGAAAACAATAACTGCAACCTGAGTAATTTTTTGCTTTGTAGTTTGAATGGTATTAAATATTTCTTATAATCCCCCAAGAACCTCTGAACATGAAGACATTTCATCCTAGGTTGTCCAATACAGGGAAGAATATAGTAAACACTGTAGAATTTTTAATATCATTATCAGTTCACAAATATTAGGCAAATGAACTATAAATTAAAAATCTGATTAATTCAACATTAAGCTCACATTGAAGAAGGGACTATATTATTCAGTTAAACTACTTAATTTGAGATTATTATAGGTTCATGTGCAATTGTATGAAATAAGACTAATAATACCCTTTAAAAGGGTTTCCCAATGGTAACATCTTACAAAACTATAGTACAATTGCACAACCAGAATATTGATATTGATATAGTCAAGATTCGGAATCTTACCGCAAGGATCCCTTTTGTTGCCTTTTAAAGCCACATCCACTTTCTTTCTACCTGTTCTATCTTTTTAACTCATGGAAACCACTACATCCACTAATCTGCTCTTCGTTTCTGTAATTATATATTTTGAGGAATATTATATAATGAAGTCATATGATATGTAAAGTTTAAGGCTGTTTTTGTTTTTTTTTTTTTTTCACTCAGTGTTATTCTTTGTGGTTTCATCCAGGTTGTATGTATCAACAGGCTTATTTTGTTTTGTTTTGTTTTTTATTTTCAAAGTACTGAGTAGTATTCCAGAGTATGAATGTAATGCATTCTGTTGAACCATTTATCTTTTAAAGGATAGCTGGGTTGTTTCCAGTTTGGGGGGATCACAGATGGAGCTGCTGTGAACATTACTGCTCCCTATATGGTCTCTAATGAGATCATGAGGAGGTATGGCCTCGTTAACACTGAATGGTAGGGAGGTCCTATCTCAACTAGGTTAACTCTGACAAGAACTGAGCAAAGAGGTGAGGGTCATCTTGTTACAGCCATATGAATGCGAGTGCGAATATCCAGGATCCCCACGTGATTTCCCCTGACATTGCAGTTTGGGGGGGGGGGGGTGCTTGTTATAATCTAATGGAGATCTGGGTCCCATCTCCCTACTTGGCCTTTCTGATAGCATATGGTGGGGGATGGTTGGGTTGCTTCATTACTATTTGGCAAAGGTGGTCCTTTGGACTCTTCACTTTGTCTTGGTGTGACTGGAAGTAGAGTCATGGTTTTGTTTTCTATGGTATTTGACTAGAGCAGAGAAGTTATTGCATCAAAATTTCCTGTGTTGCTTGGCTGTCCATTTCCTGATCCTTTGGCTTAGGAATTAACCTTTGTTTTGTCTCGTTGGTCTATGCCTCTTGACATTTCCAGCTTCTGGCTTATTTAGCTCCAGACTGGAATATGTACATGGAGCAAAAATAAACCCCAGGAATTCACCATTGTATTTTTTTTTTTTCACATCCTGAGCCATCTAACTAGTCTTTACCTTTGCTTTTTTATTGTTTTTTTTTAATCATTTTTATTGTTATTATATTACAGTTGTCCCAATGTTTTCCCTTCTGCCCATCCCACCCCCATTCTCACAGTCAATTCCCCCATTGCTGTCCAACTCCATGGATTGTTCCTACATGCTCTTTGATTCATCCCCTTCCCCTTCTTTCCACCATTATCCCCTTCTCCCTTCCTCTGGCCAGTGTTAGTCTGTTTCATGTTTGCATTTCCATGGTTCTATTTTGTTCATTAGTTTATCTTGTTCATTAGATTCCTCTTATAGGTGTGATCATATATATTTGTCTTTCACTGACTGGCTTATTTCACTTAGCATAATATTCTGCAGTTCCACTCATGCTATTGCAAAAGGTAGGAGGAGTTCCTTCTTTCTGCTACATAGTTTCTTGTCATAGTTCCTATCTTTTTTACCTTTCAGAACCTTCTCTATTTGTTGTATATATCAACAAGATTTTAATGGGAAAAATAAAGAAAATTATATCTATTCTGTCTTCCAAAAAGTGGGCTTTGGATATGTTTTTAAGGGTTGTAGCCTCTTTCATTGTTAATACAATTAACTAAGAAATGTCAACCTCAATCTTAGTACTTGGCTACTAAAATTGCCATTACCTGTATATTAAAAAATATACTGTATATCTTATTCATGTGTATTGGAATAAGAAGCAATGTTGACGTGATTATTTAAAGGTTATTTAATTATTTTATTGCGTTAAGAATTATTGCATATGAAATTACTTTTAAGGTAATCAAAGACTTGATTCACGGAACTCCAACTACTCAGCAGTCTTCTGAGACCATAATTTGTCAATAGAAGGAAACATCAAGAGTGTTTGGTCAGGACATACCTATTAGAAGCCAGAGATTGGCTCAGAGTCATAAATGATAGCTAAATTTACATGAAATAATTTAAAAGAGATGGAGCATGATTATTAATGCTAAGAGAATTGGGCTTTAGAGGACCTGGGATCTTGCTGATGATGCTAGACTGGAAATAGACCTAATTCAAAACTATGAATCTTGCTGGAATCATTTAAACTTACTAAACCATAGACAATGTTGTTATTTGGAGAGTTGAGTGAATTTATTCACTACATAAGTGAAAACTGATATTATTGTTATTATGAATACTGATATTTATCTGTATGATAATTATTATTTTGGATATTTGCATTTGTTTGGTTTTTAAATTCTATAAGTCATAGGCTTAGAGGTTTTAAAAGAATATTTAAGGTTATCTAGGTAAGATTCTATAGATCATGGGTTCTCAAGTGTGGCTGCACATTAAAATTACCTGGGGACCTTTACAGACGCTCTGATGCCCTGGCCCATCTCCCAGAAATTTTGATTTAACTGATCTGGGGTAAGGCCTGGTCTTTAGTACTTTAGAAAAGCTCCCCAGGTGACATTAACATGTACAAAATTGAGACTCACCAATCTCGATAAACGTCTCCAGTCCTGACTCCAGATGTCACTCTACCTTAATAATTCAAAATTATCATTGGTCTAGTAACTAAAGTTAGCTTGTCTTCTAACTCCTTCTCCCTATCCCCATGAAGGAAGCCTTAACATTCTCATTTTGAAAGTGCTCCCTAGTGATTTTGGCACCTGTCTTGCATCTTTAAGCGGCACACCCCAGCTCCAATGTTTTAAAAATATCTCCTTCTACCCTTCCAGTTGGAAGTTCACCTATTTGAAAACCTGTTTGATGGGAACCTCACCATTTCCTGGGCCTCTAATTTTGTCTCAATAAGAAGTCTTCAAAAAAGTTAGATGTAAAGGTGACAAGGAGATAGATCTCAGCTCAATATAAAAATGATTGTGTGAGGTAGTCTATAAATAAATCACAACACATTATAATATCTCCTGAAAATAACAAATATTTTGACAATTATTTTATTTACCAAGCCTTTTACCTAAAAAAAAAAAAAAATCCTGTGTAGATGTTATGGTCATCTCCATATTTCCAATGAAAAAGCTAGTTTCCTACTCTTTCCCCAGAAGAGAGATGAGGCACATGGAAGATAAGTAAATTCACAGAGTCAGCCAGCAAGTGGGATTTGACCTGTAACAATCACTCCCACAACTACATCCTGACACAAGGTTTCCATCCATACCCAGGTTCATTTTTATCCCCAATACACAAAGGGAAACAAACCCCTGAAAAAGCAGAATTATCTTCAGTATGTCAGGCCTCTTATAGTATAGACTTCTCTGCTAGGTGAGTGTTCTAGGAACCCATCTGTATCTGTGCACCAGCTGGCATTGTTGTGAGAGGCTGCATTTGGCTTCAGTAATTTTTTTTGAAGACTCTTTCAATGTGTTTGCCCATTTACAGCACACCTGTCCACAATGCACTGAGCATTCAGCAGTTTGTTACCAAAAATGACAAGATCCCAGGCCCCACCTTCCCTATTCATGCAATTTCTCCCAAAGCAACTTTACCTTTTTCCCTGGTAAATAGAGTCCTCAAAGGGAAATGTTTTGCCAGTGTGGAAGAGGTCAAACAAAAATAGCAGAAGTGCTAAAAGTCATCAAAATTGATTAGTTCAAAAATGGTTTTGAGCAGTGGGAAAAAATGTATGTCTTGATAGGTGTATTGCATCAAATGGAGGGTACTTGGAAGGTGACCGAAGTTTAAATATGTAAAAATAAATACACAATTTTTAATAAATACATTACAGTTCGGGGGTTCCCCCTTATAAACTGGTGTTCTTTGAATATATTCACAATATATTTTCAAGACCAGTGCTTGCCGATGAAGGAAATTTGATACATAAGCAATGCAAAGGGGCACTGTTTTGGCCAACGTGAGGGCAGTATATGGAAGACAACATCAGCGAAGGCAAGGCTGACTCTCCCTTCACATCATTCCTTGCATTTAAAGGTAAAACCTATCACTCCCATAAGGAGTTTTCTTTACTGGCTAGTTCACTAATTCACTGCTTGTGTAAGAAAACATATTAAATATTTAAATCTTGTCCTTTCTCAGAGCAGCAAAGATTATTTTCCATGAAATTTAGCATTAAACTCAGGCAATTTGTACAGCTGTGCATATAAATGACTTTTCACATAATCTCTAGAGGCCAGGGTCAATGTTCTCGTACATTTTAATACTGTAGATGACATAGCAACATCCTTCTAATTTATGTTTCCTCATAATTGAAAGGGGCTTAATAAAATAGAGGAAGAGACTGTGTGTACACAGCAACATTGATTTCTGCTGACAGTTGAGTGGAAGTTAATTGTAATTTTAATGTAATTTGTCCATGGGTGATGTTGAGGCCTGAAACATAACTAAATCCATTAAAAATAGTTCGTGTGTGTGTGTGCATGTGTGTGCACATATCTATGCTGGCATTATAATATTAGAATAACCCAATTATTTGGTTATCATGAAGACACTAAATATAATTTTCCCCGTTGAATACTTTAATAATTTTTTTGCACAGATATATTTCTTTAAATGAATAGAAGGCTGACCTTTGTTATCAACACAGAATTTTACCCAATCAGGTTTTTGGGTGACACAGATGCTATGTTGCTTAAAATAAATGCACACATTATTTATCAAAGTACAAATGTAATGTGGTCCTAATTGCTAATGTTAAGTTTATCTGCATGAACTGTATTTAATATTTATTCTGGGTGAAGTAGATTTTTATTAAGGTATTTTTTTCATTTAGTAGAGCAAGTACATGCTAATAGTTATGTCGGTAATTCAAACATTTCCTGCTGTGGGTAGAAACAAATGGAAAACTAAAGAATGATGGTGCTTTCTGTCTCTGAAACTTGCTAATTGCAGAGCTATTCAATTATAGGTAATATCCTTTTATTGCTAATAAGATTACCGTGTATCAACACAACTGCCATTCGGAAATGAAATTTGCCCAATTTGGCTTGTGTGGAATTTAAAACTGTTTTGTGTAAAAGACTTTAGAAAATTAGCACTGAAATATGAATGACAAGGACAGGGAATCAGCAAAATGCCTAATCTAAAATCTCTTCTTATCCAGATGCTTTACTTTTGGGACAGTTTCAGAATGGATTCTGCCACCAAAACAACAAACCCAACAAAAAAGAGGTACTCTTAATCTAAGCTAAAAAGTTCTTTACTAGTTTATGATCCACTTTTATAAAATTTGTTATTATCCAAACCCTCCACTTTTGCCAGTGGCCAGTATTATATTAGGTATACAGAACAAGTAGAAAATAAATGTAAGGTTATATTTAGATTGGACAATCAAAAAAGCATTAGTCGATTCCCCAGCCAGGACACATAACCAGGTTGCAAGCCATGTCTCCAGCCAGGTCCCCAGCTGGATGCAGGTGAAAGGCAACCATACATTGATGTCTTTCTCCCTCTCTGCCTCTCTCCCTTCTCCCTTCCCCCTCTCTGGAAATGATAAATAAAATCTTTAAAAAAAAAAAAAAAAAGCATCTGAATCAAATAGTCGGGAGGAAGGAACAGGTAAAATGTATATTCCTGAATGTATTAATCAAGGTATTTTTTGTAAGCAGAACCAATTATATATATATATATATATATATACATATATATATATATATATACACACACACACATATATATATATATTAATTTTATTGTTGTTGTATTACATCCATCCCCTTTTTGCTCCCCTCTGTCCCCCTCCCCACCCACCCATTCCCCCCAAAGTCAATCCCACCTGTTGTCCATGTCCATGGTTCCTTTATACTAGGTTCTTGTCTAAGCTGCTCCCCTTCTTTGCCTCTGCCTCCCCCCTCCCCCCAACCCTGTTCCCCCTGACCACTG